>WOVY01016143.1:0-227139 GCA_013436015.1 Rhipicephalus annulatus
AAAAGAAAGAATTCTAACAGACAATCATGCCAAGAAAACAGAGGGATGTTATTGGAAGTAATTGTAATGCAAATGTGAAGAAAGACAACAGGACGAAAAGATAACTTGCCTTGGGTAGGGATTGAACCTGCGGCCTTTGAAGAATGCGAACAGAATCTCGGACAAAAGCTCGCCACCTAATTTTGCTATGGTGTGAAAGGTTGTATTTCAGCTCCAATATTGTGCGTGAACGATCTTTTGTGAAATCCTGTGCGTGCTACAGAAACTGCATGAACTAGAATTGACGCATGAACTGGATGGTGATGGGAATTAGCGCAACAAAAATAAGAACAAGTAGGAAGAGAGCATGGACTGTTCCTTCTTGTTCGTGTTTTTTTGCGCAATTTCCTATCCGCCATGGAATACCAACTTGCCAAACACTCGGTTCTTCTGAACTGAACGGGCACTCCGAGGCAGTATGTACCGAGCCTGCGTGAAGAATTTGCAGCAGCAGTAGGCCACTAACGAGTAGTGCCATTGGTATTGCCTGGGACCGAATGTTTCACATGGTGATAGTTTGGAGACCTGCTGCCGTCATTACTTGTGCAGCTGGGAACACCGAGTCGCTTCTTCAAAGGAATACAAGCATTTCACACCCCATTCCCTAGTGCTTGTGTCACAGCCATGCTCACAGTACTCGGATGTTGTAGCACTAGGATGTTGTAGGTTTGATCGGCACGATCAAACATGTATCATTATCCAAAAAAGTATGCACATATGCAACGCTTGAATCTGCGACATTGCAAAAATTAGTCTGAACAACAATGTCGTTTGGAAAGTACCGGGTGACGTACAGGAGGAAGTTAGCTGAGAGGCTTGATTGTTGTCGTGACTGCACGTTTTATCGCTCTAAGCATTTCACTTCGCTGGTTGAGCACGAGTGTTTTGACGCCATTCGCTGCTCCATAATATCCCCAATAATTGCTCTACAGGCAATGCACCATAAAAACTATGGTTTATGTTGATTTCACAGAAGGATGTTATACATTAAGTGCAATCAAATTGACCTATCAGCGTGAAAAAAACCTTAAGCACGAGGGGACATGAAGTGCAACTCTCTTTTCACGAGTTAGCACCTGATCGAGCTTCATCTCTGTGAAAATCCTCGTCGCCAAGTTGATTTTTTCAACATTGCTGCTGAAGGAATCCGATGAATTTCTTCCGCCGTAAGACACTGCGTCACCAGTCCCGGCCCCGATGGCATCAGCGCCAAACTACTTAAATTAACCTGTCAACATTCAGCTAAGTTGCTTGCATTCATTTTCCAGCAAACCCTTGACTCTGGTTGCATACCAGATGACTGGAAATTGGCTAATGTGGTACCCATCTTTAAGTCCGGTAACAGCAATCACCCCAACAACTATAGGCCGATTTCACTCACGTCCATTTCGTGTAAGTTACTAGAGCACATTCATACACTCCCAGGTCATGCGTCACCTCAACCGTAACAATTTACTTCTTCAAACCCAACATGGTTTTCGAGAAAAATTATCATGTCAGACTCAACTTTTCGAACTCGTGACAGACCTGCACACAGCTCTTCATATGTCCATCTGCATCGACGCGCTTTTCATAGACTTTTCTAAGGCTTTTGATCGTGTTCCCCATAACCGGCTAATGTTAAAAATACGTCACCTCAGCCTCGACCAGAAAACGACTGCATGGATACAAGAATTTCTAAACAACAGGTCTCAGTCAGTTAAACTTAACAACTACATATCTCATCCTACCCGAGTAACATCTGGTGTGCCACAAGGCAGTGTGCTGGGTCCTCTTCTCTTTTTAGTATACATTAATGACATTGCATCTAACATAAGTTCATCAATTCGTCTTTTCGCGGACGATTGCATTGTTTATAGGAAAATAACTTGCACAGATGACGTTGCAGAACTACAACAGGATCTTGCCAGGTTAGGGGAATGGTGCAGCAAATGGCAAATGGAAATTAATGTCGAAAAAACCAAGCACTTAATGTTTACTAATATCACTTCTGCATCCTATAGCTCTTATAAAATAAACGATTCGATAATAGAAAAAGTGACGTCATTTAAGTATCTGGGCGTAATACTCACTTCAGATCTAAGCTGGATTGCTCACAGATCTAAGCTGGATTGCTCACATAGAGTATACTACTAATAAGGCTCTCAAGAAACTCGGCCTCCTTAAACGTCGCTTGCATTTCACTAATAAGGACACAAGACTGCGCGCTTTCAATTCATTGATTCGGCCATCCCTAGAATACGCTTCAATCATATGGCATCCTCACCAAATCGGTCTTACTAACATGCTCGAAATGGTACAGAATAAAGCTGCTCGGTTCATCTCATCATCCTACTCGCGTTACATAAGTGTTTCTTTACTAAAGACGGACCTTAGCCTTACCACACTTGCCATGCGCAGGCGACATACTCGACTATCGTTCTTTCACTCACTTTATCACAGTAACTCATCCTTCGCCCAGTCTCATATCTTTCCAGCCCCTCATACTTCATCCCGCCTCGATCATGCGCACAAGGTGGCCCCCATTTTCGCTAGGACCAAGAAGTTTCAAAGTTCGCCATTATCATTATGCATAATCGAGTGGAATTCTCTTCCACCTAACATCGCCGAAATAACAGATCCTTCCATATTTAACTCCATGCTTCAGGGCTATTTGCATAGTGAAAAACATGGCTGACCTGTGTCTGATTGCCCTCGTTTCGTCTGCTGTTTTTGCTCCCGTTACTTATTCAGTGTTCTTCGATGTAATTTTCTTAAGTGTTTTCATTATTATTGTACTAATGAATATGTACTCGATTAATGTTGGTGAACATACTTTACTTGATGCTGTGATTCGATTTACTCGCTGTTTCCTTTTTATTGTTACTTTTTGGTATTCTGTTTTCCGTTCATGTTGCTTGAAATGTATGTATTCACTTAAATCCCCCCCTATGCAATGTCCAATTGGGCCTTTAGGGTATTGAAATAAATAAATAAATAAACCCATTTGTAAGCAGAGGAACAAGAACGAGGTGCTGCCCGCACAGCTTTCACCGCATGAACTCCCGAGTTGCACTGAAATTTATATGAGAAACAAAAAAGAAATTTATATATTAAAACACTTTACCAAACCATAAAAGAAAGAATTCGACATCTAAAGGCTCGCTTTCATTTGTTAGACACAATATTAATTAAATCTAACAGACAATCATGCCAAGAAAACAGAGGGATGTTATTGGAAGTAATTGTAATGCAAATGTGAAGAAAGACAACAGGACGAAAAGATAACTTGCCTTGGGTAGGGATTGAACCTGCGGCCTTTGAAGAATGCGAACAGAATCTCGGACAAAAGCTCGCCACCTAATGATTTGCTATGGTGTGAAAGGTTGTATTTCAGCTCCAATATTGTGCGTGAACGATCTTTTGTGAAATCCTGTGCGTGCTACAGAAAACTGCATGAACTAGAATTGACGCATGAACTGGATGGTGAATGGGAATTAGCGCAACAAAAATAAGAACAAGTAGGAAGAGAGCATGGACTGTTCCTTCTTGTTCGTGTTTTTTTGCGCAATTTCCTATCCGCCATGGAATACCAACTTGCCAAACACTCGGTTCTTCTGAACTGAACGGCACTCCGAGGCAGTATGTACCGAGCCTGCGTGAAGAATTTGCAGCAGCAGTAGGCCACTAACGAGTAGTGCCATTGGTATTGCCTGGGACCGAATGTTTCACATGGTGATAGTTTGGAGACATGCTGCCGTCATTACTTGTGCAGCTGGGAACACCGAGTCGCTTCTTCAAAGGAATACAAGCATTTCACACCCCATTCCCTAGTGCTTGTGTCACAGCCATGCTCACAGTACTCGGATGTTGTAGCACTAGGATGTTGTAGGTTTGATCGGCACGATCAAACATGTATCATTATCCAAAAAAGTATGCACATATGCAACGCTTGAATCTGCGACATTGCAAAAATTAGTCTGAACAACAATGTCGTTTGGAAAGTACCGGTGACGTACAGGAGAAGTTAGCTGAGAGGCTTGGATTGTTGTCGTGACTGCACGTTTTATCGCTCTAAGCATTTCACTTCGCTGGTTGAGCACGAGTGTTTTGACGCCATTCGCTGCTCCATAATATCCCCAATAATTGCTCTACAGGCAATGCACCATAAAAACTATGGTTTATGTTGATTTCACAGAAGGATGTTATACATTAAGTGCAATCAAATTGACCTATCAGCGTGAAAAAAACCTTAAGCACGAGGGGACATGAAGTGCAACTCTCTTTTCACGAGTTAGCACCTGATCGAGCTTCATCTCTGTGAAAAATCCTCGTCGCCAAGTTGATTTTTTTTCAACATTGCTGCTGAAAGGAATCCGATGAATTTCTTCCGCCGTAAGACACTGCGTCACCAGTCCCGGCCCCGATGGCATCAGCGCCAAACTACTTAAATTAACCTGTCAACATTCAGCTAAGTTGCTTGCATTCATTTTCCAGCAAACCCTTGACTCTGGTTGCATACCAGATGACTGGAAATTGGCTAATGTGGTACCCATCTTTAAGTCCGGTAACAGCAATCACCCCCAACAACTATAGGCCGATTTCACTCACGTCCATTTCGTGTAAGTTACTAGAGCACATCATACACTCCCAGGTCATGCGTCACCTCAACCGTAACAATTTACTTCTTCAAACCCAACATGGTTTTCGAGAAAAATTATCATGTCAGACTCAACTTTTCGAACTCGTGACAGACCTGCACACAGCTCTTCATATGTCCATCTGCATCGACGCGCTTTTCATAGACTTTTCTAAGGCTTTTGATCGTGTTCCCCATAACCGGCTAATGTTAAAAATACGTCACCTCAGCCTCGACCAGAAAACGACTGCATGGATACAAGAATTTCTAAACAACAGGTCTCAGTCAGTTAAACTTAACAACTACATATCTCATCCTACCCGAGTAACATCTGGTGTGCCACAAGGCAGTGTGCTGGGTCCTCTTCTCTTTTTAGTATACATTAATGACATTGCATCTAACATAAGTTCATCAATTCGTCTTTTCGCGGACGATTGCATTGTTTATAGGAAAATAACTTGCACAGATGACGTTGCAGAACTACAACAGGATCTTGCCAGGTTAGGGGAATGGTGCAGCAAATGGCAAATGGAAATTAATGTCGAAAAAACCAAGCACTTAATGTTTACTAATATCACTTCTGCATCCTATAGCTCTTATAAAATAAACGATTCGATAATAGAAAAAGTGACGTCATTTAAGTATCTGGGCGTAATACTCACTTCAGATCTAAGCTGGATTGCTCACAGATCTAAGCTGGATTGCTCACATAGAGTATACTACTAATAAGGCTCTCAAGAAACTCGGCCTCCTTAAACGTCGCTTGCATTTCACTAATAAGGACACAAGACTGCGCGCTTTCAATTCATTGATTCGGCCATCCCTAGAATACGCTTCAATCATATGGCATCCTCACCAAATCGGTCTTACTAACATGCTCGAAATGGTACAGAATAAAGCTGCTCGGTTCATCTCATCATCCTACTCGCGTTACATAAGTGTTTCTTTACTAAAGACGGACCTTAGCCTTACCACACTTGCCATGCGCAGGCGACATACTCGACTATCGTTCTTTCACTCACTTTATCACAGTAACTCATCCTTCGCCCAGTCTCATATCTTTCCAGCCCCTCATACTTCATCCCGCCTCGATCATGCGCACAAGGTGGCCCCCATTTTCGCTAGGACCAAGAAGTTTCAAAGTTCGCCATTATCATTATGCATAATCGAGTGGAATTCTCTTCCACCTAACATCGCCGAAATAACAGATCCTTCCATATTTAACTCCATGCTTCAGGGCTATTTGCATAGTGAAAAACATGGCTGACCTGTGTCTGATTGCCCTCGTTTCGTCTGCTGTTTTTGCTCCCGTTACTTATTCAGTGTTCTTCGATGTAATTTTCTTAAGTGTTTTCATTATTATTGTACTAATGAATATGTACTCGATTAATGTTGGTGAACATACTTTACTTGATGCTGTGATTCGATTTACTCGCTGTTTCCTTTTTATTGTTACTTTTTGGTATTCTGTTTTCCGTTCATGTTGCTTGAAATGTATGTATTCACTTAAATCCCCCCCTATGCAATGTCCAATTGGGCCTTTAGGGTATTGAAATAAATAAATAAATAAACCCATTTGTAAGCAGAGGAACAAGAACGAGGTGCTGCCCGCACAGCTTTCACCGCATGAACTCCCGAGTTGCACTGAAATTTATATGAGAAACAAAAAAGAAATTTATATATTAAAACACTTTACCAAACCATAAAAGAAAGAATTCGACATCTAAAGGCTCGCTTTCATTTGTTAGACACAATATTAATTAAATCTAACAGACAATCATGCCAAGAAAACAGAGGGATGTTATTGGAAGTAATTGTAATGCAAATGTGAAGAAAGACAACAGGACGAAAAGATAACTTGCCTTGGGTAGGGATTGAACCTGCGGCCTTTGAAGAATGCGAACAGAATCTCGGACAAAAGCTCGCCACCTAATGATTTGCTATGGTGTGAAAGGTTGGTATTTCAGCTCCAATATTGTGCGTGAACGATCTTTTGTGAAATCCTGTGCGTGCTACAGAAAACTGCATGAACTAGAATTGACGCATGAACTGGATGGTGAATGGGAATTAGCGCAACAAAAATAAGAACAAGTAGGAAGAGAGCATGGACTGTTCCTTCTTGTTCGTGTTTTTTTGCGCAATTTCCTATCCGCCATGGAATACCAACTTGCCAAACACTCGGTTCTTCTGAACTGAACGGCACTCCGAGGCAGTATGTACCGAGCCTGCGTGAAGAATTTGCAGCAGCAGTAGGCCACTAACGAGTAGTGCCATTGGTATTGCCTGGGACCGAATGTTTCACATGGTGATAGTTTGGAGACATGCTGCCGTCATTACTTGTGCAGCTGGGAACACCGAGTCGCTTCTTCAAAGGAATACAAGCATTTCACACCCCATTCCCTAGTGCTTGTGTCACAGCCATGCTCACAGTACTCGGATGTTGTAGCACTAGGATGTTGTAGGTTTGATCAGCACGATCAAACATGTATCATTATCCAAAAAAGTATGCACATATGCAACGCTTGAATCTGCGACATTGCAAAAATTAGTCTGAACAACAATGTCGTTTGGAAAGTACCGGTGACGTACAGGAGAAGTTAGCTGAGAGGCTTGGATTGTTGTCGTGACTGCACGTTTTATCGCTCTAAGCATTTCACTTCGCTGGTTGAGCACGAGTGTTTTGACGCCATTCGCTGCTCCATAATATCCCCAATAATTGCTCTACAGGCAATGCACCATAAAAACTATGGTTTATGTTGATTTCACAGAAGGATGTTATACATTAAGTGCAATCAAATTGACCTATCAGCGTGAAAAAAACCTTAAGCACGAGGGGACATGAAGTGCAACTCTCTTTTCACGAGTTAGCACCTGATCGAGCTTCATCTCTGTGAAAAATCCTCGTCGCCAAGTTGATTTTTTTTCAACATTGCTGCTGAAAGGAATCCGATGAATTTCTTCCGCCGTAAGACACTGCGTCACCATGTTTAGATGTTCATTTAGGTGCAGAGAACATTTTACTCTTAAAGGAGCTCTGCAACACTTTTTGAGCATGGTCAGATAACGCTGCCAATCGATACTAGAGGCTCCCGACAACACGTGAACCAAATATAATGGCGCAGCATGCGGCTTGGAATGCACAATAAATTATTAAAGTCGGTTAAAAATTGCTTTCTCTTGACAAATGACACACTCAAAAATCACTTGTAGAAAGCCATCTATGAGCCATTGGCTTATTTGAACATTGCGCGATCGGTTGTTACAGGGATCGCCGCGGGAGGCTCCAACTTATCTACGCGTGCGCAGGTGATCGCACTGAAAAAGCCGTGTATTTGAAGATAAAAAAGGAGGGAAGGAGAAGTGCTCAAGGTCACGAGGCGCACATGACATATTTTCGTTGTCATCCCCTCTGCTTAGCTTCCAGCGCTTTCGTCGGCACGATAGAAGAGAAAATAAGATTGCAGCGTGCGACAAATCTATGTACCTTTGCTCATACTAGACCGATTCTTAAAATTTCTGCTGTGTTGAATTCTTGAGGTAAAAACTCTTTTAGTGAGTCTATTCTATGGTTACTTGAAGAAGTGTATCAGGGCCCTTTGAAACTCGTCAACAAATTGCTTGCAGTGTGCTGCCACCTGTCGGCAAAGACACAAACGCAAGTGGCGCAGCACTAATTAGTTTGATTGATTGATTGATTGATGATTGATATGTGGGGTTTAACGTCCCAAAACCTCTATATGATTATGAGAGACGCCGTAGTGGAGGGCTCCGGAAATTTAGACCACCTGGGGTTCTTTAACGTGCACCCAAATCTGAGCACACGGGCCTACAACATTTCTGCCTCCATCGGAAATGCAGCCGCCGCAGCCGGGATTCGAACCCGCGCCCTGCGGGTCAGCAGCCGAGTACCTTAGCCACTAGACCACCGCGGCGGGGCGCTAATCAGTTTGAAATTGCTCAGGTATAAAAGAGCAAATCACGAGCCCGCACGACTTTCTGGGGATAATGTACGAGATTCATGCACTACAGTAGCACTGACAAATGCTGTATGCAAATAAAACAAGGTGAACTTGAAACTGAAAAGGTCAGACGATAACATTGAACTAACCTACGTGGCTACAGAAAACCTCTCAAAGCTGGCATGTCTTTGCTGTGAGCTGTCATTGAAAGCGGGAGCTACCACATATTTTCATGTAAACGTCGAGTCTTGCTAGAACGAATCGCGATTTGTTGTGTCACAGAGGGCCTGATTTGTTCTTTGATGCAGGAAAAATGCGCTCAGTCGAACAAGGAAGTGATTGCGAAGTGCTGCCGTTGTGTCTAGTACTGGCCCTCCTCGAGAGGACGCTCCTGAATTCCTTTTGGCGGCACAAAAGTCTATGAGCATTGTGAATAAATTTGTAACATAGCATAGGAGCAGCAGTTTTAAACTTGCATAAGGATGAATAATTGGTTATGCTGGGTTTAAATTAATAGTACTGTTCTTTCATAGCTAAAGGGAAAAGTGAATATTTGAACCAATTAGTGTTGGAAGAGTATTGAGTTAGTGTATAGAACTATCTACCTTGTATTCTCTTAACATTGTTCGATAGATCAAGCATATACAAGTGAATGTATCGACTAGTTTGCCTCTGTTTATGGGGCACAATTGACCCTGACATATAAACAAAAAGAGTAGCTCTTACTGCTCCAATTAGTGGCCTAACAATGTGCAGTTGTGCAAGCAGAGTCCAAATTATCAAACTATACGCTGTAAAGTGTATGAAACTTCGTATGTGCCTATTTGGAAATATTTTATGCATGGTACAAGTAGCAGGTTTATATGTGGTATGTATGAAAAATCCGTCAGAATTTTGGCATTCTTGAGTTCTTGCCACTGTTTAATAAGGATGGCTTGTCCCGCCGCGGTGGTCTAGTGGCTAAGGTACTCTGCTGCTGACCCGCAGGTCGCGGGTTCGAATCTCGGCTGCGGCGGCTGCATTTCCGATGGAGGCAGAAATGTTGTAGGCCCTTGTGCTCAGATTTGGCTGCACGTTAAAGAACCCCAGGTGGTCGAAATTTCCGGAGCCCTCCACTACGGCGTCTCTCACATAATCATATCGTGGTTTTGGGACGTTAAACCCCACATATCAATCATTAATAAGGATGGCTTTCTAGGCAGAGCAGTAAAAAGGTGTTACATGAATATATATTCAACTGCAACAGAATGTAAGACTTCACTTACAACTATAATAGACTCGCTGTAAATGTAAATTTCTTAAGTGGCGAGTAAACAGGCTTCGTCTTTCTTTCTTTCTTTCTTTTTACACCACCCAAAAAAGCTCGCCAATTTGTACAGTGGACCATGGCGACCCCATTTTTCGAATATTACAATGCTACGCGCCGCGGAGACCCTTCATTTCGAGAACTATTCCCATGCCTGATGAGTACCCCGCATACATGCAGTGATGCAAGCATGCCCATGGGCAACTTAATAAAGCACTGAGCTCGATCGGTACTTTGCCCTACGAAATAGTGTCTTCATCCTGTGGTGATGCAGTTTCACCACGTTTTCAGAATTTATCTGCTTTCATTTTACTGTGCTGTCCTCTGCGTATTGTATAGCCCGAGACAACTGGGAAGCGTGGTATTATGTGGCCAACAAAAAGCCTTTGAGGTAAATGGGTGTCGCGCCTACTTTGCCGCTAGGGTATCTAACTGTCCTCGCATCGTGCTTCCTCCCCGCGTCGCTGTGACACATGCTCATATAAGGGAAGGCCTGCTTGGTCGTTGGCTGGGGAGATATCACATATTGTGTTACGGTGCTGAAGTGGGTAGAGTCTCAGCGATGGGCTATGCCTTACCCTTTCTATGGTGAAGGGTGGTGAGGACGTGCGAAAATTTGAAACCAGCTGAAACATATGTTCTAACCCCTGCAACTTTCTGATTATAGCATGTATTCGTTAAATTGTTGCAGCAGCATGTTCACAATTTTTGGACCTCAGGGTTGTTTACTGGCCTTTTAAATGAACTGCTTCTTAGAATAGGAACTGCCTCGAATGTATTCGGTTTATTACTTGAATTCTACACCGCCTATTTATATCATGTCAGGTTTTGCCCCGCCACGGTGGTCTAGTGGCTAAGGTACTCGGCTGCTGACCCGCAGGTTGCAGGTTCGAATCCCGGCTGCGGCGGCTGCATTTCCGATGGAGGCGGAAATGTTGTAGGCCCGTGTGCTCAGATTTGGGTGCACGTTAAGGAACCCCAGGTGGTCGAAATTTCCGGAGCCCTCCACTACGGCGTCTCTCATAATCATATGGTGGTTTTGGGACGTTAAACCCCACATAAAAAAAATATATATATATCATGTCAAGAAAATTAGAACTCCTGTCAAAATATTTTCGTGGTCCCTTCAGGTTTCATTTAATGGTAGTCTGTATCTAATTCTAATTCCTCTCTCTTTGTTTCCTCTTGCCGTCTTGAAGGAAAGGGTGCATTTAAAGCAACTTTTTTGAGTCAAAACAATAATCATCTATCGTGTGTGCATTTACTTGCTTTATTCAGGTGCATACTGTATTTCAGGGTAACGAAGGAATCGAGCGAGATGATAGTTATTGCCGTGTAGCAGAAAGATGCTCAAAATGCGCTCTTTTTATTTAGAGTAATAATGGACGGAATTTGAAACTGAAAGTTACTACTGAATATTCGAATAAATGTTTTATTTCTCATTCTTTTTTGAATGAGATATAAATTTGATATTTTGTGTCTTTGCAGCTCCCTTGCTTGTCCCAGTGAGCTTGTTGAATACAGCGAGCGCGCAGCTGAGTTCCGGAGCCTGAACACGGAAATCGTGGCAATATCCACTGACTCCTACTTTACACACCTTTCCTGGACTAACACGCCTAGAAAGGTAAATTGGGTGTCAGCACTGACATAAGGGATTTCGGTTTGTTTTAGATTTATTTGTGTTGACAGGTTGGCTTGAATAATATGATGGGTGGCTGAAAAGTTCTGAGCCTTTAGAGGCTCTGAGTGAACAGAATTGCTGTTTAGACGAAACAATTGCCATTAATATGATTGGTTTCATGCTCTGTTCATATTTCATTAAGCAGAACACTTGTTAAGTGGAACATTTTGTGCTGGGGTCTCCAGCTTCCAAACGAAAATCGACCGTCTCAAATTTCCTACTTCAAACATGACATGTGTCTAGGGGCATTGCAGCACCCTTGCTTAGGTTTGCAAACAAAGTAACTTCTCCGTGACGCAAATGTCACTAGTGAAGTGAGAATCGTGACCCTTCACAGTCAGATGAAAAATCCGTAAACATGAAATGTTGCTGTTGTCCCTGTTTCGAGTAGCAAACTTTTTCAAGGCTGGCTTCCTTAGCGTGTGTATGTATATACTTCATACCCTCTCCTTCAACCCAAACAAAGGAGCATACGGCAACTTCAAAAATGGGTGGTGGTGGAGAGAAGGGGAAGCTGACCTGCCAAATTGAGTGAGTTAAATAGAAAGAGGATTAGTTTGTGAAAGAAAGAGAGAAGGTGGCGTATTCATAGACATTTTATACCTGCCTGCCGCGATGGTCTAGTGGTTATGGTGTTGACTGCTGGCATGCAGATCGCGGGATCGAACCCTGGCTGCGGCAGCCACATTTTCGATTAAGGTGAAAATGCTCGAGGCTTGTATATTTAGATTTAGGTGCACATTAAAGAATCCCAGGTGGTTGAAATTTCCAGAGCTCTCCGCTACGGCATCTCTCATGATCATATTGTGGCTTTGGGATGTTAGATCCCTCCAATTATTATTTTACACTGGTTTCATCATATGTGAAAACACTTTTGATTTCACATTATTCCCGTTAATCCTTTGTTTATTTACAGATGATCACTCGGGCTTTTATAACTTTTTGAATTTCCAGTTCCTCTTGTTCATTGATGCAAATTTAGTTGCCACTGTCATAGCTTTATTCACTACGACCACTCCCTAGCACTGCAAGTGCTATGGTTGTCACATTGTTTACTTGCGGTCAGGATCGACTTTTTCGATCAAGATTGGTTGATTTTCCCAGGCTGCATGAAGGAGCCAGTTGCTGTCGAAAATAGTTTTGCAACAACTGTATCACGAACGATGCACATTAAAGTACTAAACATACATATGTTTTCAAGGGATTAGAGCTTTTACGCAGTTACCTGTTACGGAACAAGTGTCGAGCGTACTTGCACAAACAGGTGCTACACGGCAACCCAAAACCCCAGGTACAACATCACAGATAGTGACGTCGGGCAGTGTATGCAGAGCAGCAGGGTATGTTCAGATAAGAAGGCCTGTGCATGTCCGCGGACGTACCCCCCTTTAATTTTGTAGCATAAAGTAGATTTCCTGTTTGAGCCCCTAGGGCTCCGAAATTAATCCTCTTTGAAAAATATCTGTCTGAGTCATGAGAATTCAAAAGTTTTGCTCACCCAAACCACATTTTTGTTAATTGTGCGAAAATGGGATTTTCACGGTATCCTAGAAAACAATTGTGTAGCTTTGAGTCTCAAAAGTTTTCTTTGCATACTGCTATAAGTAACTCGTGTTTACTAAATGTTGTTTTGTAGTGTTGTATCCATACTTCATGTAGAAATATTGCAAATACGGCTTATTGCTCAATAATGCTCAGATTGAGATATTTTGTTTCATTTTAAAATACTTACAGTTGCAAAAATTTTCCGAAGTGTTGTCAAACCTTAATTTAACAACTGGTGAGAGTTATGTCAAGCAAAAATGCAGAAGTGAAGGCATGTCTCTACCCGCAGGGGCGCCTGCGTAAGTAGACATTTGGTGCGTAGCGATACCACGGACCCGAGCTAACGGGGGAGTTTCTACTCCCTCCCATGCCTAGCCGTGCGTGGCTTTGCCGTGTTCGGGGAAAAGAAGATCCAGGGGGTTGAGCCGACGTCGGGTGATTGGACCTTTAAGGCCCCACAGAGGCAACACTCCCCTTTAGCCCCGGCTTCATGTAGACGGCACCCCTGGGCTGACCCACCCAGGGGAAATCGGCAGTCGCCTTTTCCTATCTCTCTCTCTCTCCCTACATCTTTGTCTCTATCTCTCACTTTTCATCTGTCCTGTCTTCTACTTTCGTCCGTTTACTTCCAAACTTCCTGGCGGCTAGGATTAACCCTGTGTAAATAGCCTACCTTGGTCATGGTGCATTGGGTTATAGTTGCGTTGTACGGCTGGCGTCTGCAGGTTCTAGCATCCCCAAACTTGTAACGTCTCCTCGTTGGGCTCCGTGGTGGGTGGCCGCCAACGCCTCTAAAGAAAATGAAACACTCATGCATAGAGCTTTTCCTCTGTTAAATGATCGTACCGCCTTAAAGCGTGTGCGCACCAAAGGCTTGAGTTTTTTCAACCGTTCAAAAGGGAACTTCCCCATTTTCATTTCATACATAGTGAGAAAAGTGGCAAGCAAGCCAGAACTGTATACCCTTTTGTAGTAGCCAAGTGTCTTACAGAAACCCTTGGGGCCGAGTACAAAGTGATCAAAATGGCCAGCGGAGACCTCCTCCTTGAAACTCGAGAAAAAGAACAGTTTGAGAAGCTACAAAATCTTTAAACTTTTGGTGACACTCCAATCACTGTAACACCACACAAATCAACACAACCCGGGGTGTGGTATCTGATGCTGATTTGCTTGGCATGATCGAAGAGGAACTTCTGGAGGAGTGGAAGAGTCAGAATGTGACCAATGTACAAAGGATTATCATCAGAAGAGACAACAAGGTAACATCAACAAAACACCTAATACTCACGTTCGCTTCCAGTAATCTGCTAGCAAGTATTCAAACAGGGTACACGAAGACCTCTCTCAGACCATACATACCGAACCCTCGTCGTTGCTTCCAATGCCAGAGATATGGCCATGGCTCTAAAAGCTGTCGTGGTCGCCAAACTTGTGCACAATGTGGAGTCCTAGGCCACGTGTCTGAGAACTGCAAACAACCGCAATACTGTGTAAACTGTGAAGGAAACCATGCCGCATATTTACGCTCTTGCGCATACTGGAAGAAAGAAAAAAAGATAATTACGTTGAAGGTGAAGGAGAACATTTCGTTCAAGGAAGCACGGCGAAGAGTCTCGCCATTCTATGAACCTACATATGCTGATGCGGCGCATCAGGGGGCACCAGCCCTCGCCACTCCTTCGGTCCGCGCTTACCGAGCCGGCGGTTGTGGCAACTGCCCTCAAGGCGGCTGTAGTCCGGACTACACCGCCTACTCCTGAACAGAGACCGGAGACTCCAGAGTCCTCGGGTCTCAAGGCCTCCCCTCACCAGGCAAGGCCCAAACTAACAGCTTGCACGTGCGGGCATCCAGTGCCTCCGAGGAGGCAATGGATACGTCGGTACCCTTGGTGCCGAAAGAGCGGCGTGACTCTTTGGAGCGCGCCAGGAAAACAAAAAAGCAGATAACAGGGCCTGGTGACGTCCCTGTTATGTGAACTCAAATTCTCTGTCTAAATAGCCACTCGCTTTTCGTACACAAAGCACTATTTTACATTGCCCCGCCACGGTGGTCTAGTGGCTAAGGTACTCGGCTGCTGATCCGCAGGTCGCGGGTTCGATTCCCGGCTGCGGCGGCTGCATTTCCGATGGAGGCGGAAATGTTGTAGGCCCGTGTGCTCAGATTTGGGCGCACGTTAAAGAACCCCAGGTGGTCGAAATTTCCAGAGCCCTCCACTATGGCGTCTCTCATAATCATATGGTGGTTTTGGGACGTTAAACCCCACAAATCAATCCATCAATCACTATTTTACATTCACTTCAAATTATACAATGGAACGTCAGGGGCCTTCTCAGAAACCTTGACGACGTCCAAGAACTTTTACACGAATACTCACCAAAAGTGCTGTGTGTAAAAGAAACACACCTTCATTCAAAACACACCAACTTTCTTCGTAAATACATTATTTTCCGAAAGGACCGTGATGATGCCATGAGGTAATCCGGAGGTGTTGCCATTATAGTGAATCAAGGGATTGCATGCACACACAACTCCAAACATCCTTTGAGGCAGTGGCTGTTCGAGCAGTTCTTTTTGATAATCTTATCACAATTTGCACTATTTACATTCCTCCTAGCTATCAGCTGAAAAAACGCGATTTACACTCTTTAATTGGTGAACTTCCGGAGCCTTATGTTCTCCTTGGAGACATTAATGAGCATAGCAGGCTATGGGGTGACTCTCGTTGCGACGCGCGAGGTCGGCTGATTGAACAGTTCCTTCTCTCGTCGAGCGCGTGTCTTTAAATCGAAAAGAACCAACCTATTATAATCTCTCTAATAATACCTACTCCTCCATAGACCTAGGCATAGTATCGCCGTCTCTTGTGCCTCTACTCCAGTGGAAAGTCATCAGTAATCCGTATGGAAGTGACCACTTCCCCGTAGTTTTGAGCACAACCACAGCAACTGAGTGTCCACCACGTGTTCCCAAATGGCTCATAAACAGAGCCGACTGGTAACAGTCTTATACCATCGCTCGTTTAGGTTGGAGTGACATATGTACTTTGAGCATTGATGTTGCTGTTAACTACTTCACAGCGTTTTTGATTGATGCTGCAACAAAATGAATCCCACAAACAAATGGACACCCTGGAAAACGGCGTGTGCCATGGTGAAACTCTGAATGCCGAAACGCGTGCAAACAGCAAAACAGAGCATGGAGGTTGCTTCGGAACTCACTGACAGCCGAAAATCTTGACACCTTCAAGAAAATGAACTCTCAAGGCAGGAGAACGCGTCGGCAGGCCAGAAGAGAAACCTGGCAGAAGTTTTTGTCAGGGATCAAATCATACACACAGGAGGCTAAAGTCTGGAACATGGTTGGTAGGGTAGCAGGAAAACAAGTACACACACTTCCACTCGTAAACACACAGGGTGATACCTTGGAAGATCAGGCGAACTTCCGCAGTGCACACTTCGAACGGGTGTCCAGCTCATCACACTATACTTACACTTTCCAAAAATACAGAACAAGAATAGAAAAGCAAAAACTCGAACACAAATGCACTATATACGAGGCATATAACCAAGCTTTCAGTTGAGCTGAGCTCCAAATATCTCTAAACTCCTGCAGTACTTCTGCCCCAGGTTCTGACCGTGTGGTGTATGAAATGTTAAAAAAACCTACCAATCGAAACACAAAAAACCTTACTTTGTTTGTACAATGCTATCTGGTTTTCTGGCACTATCCCTACTTCCTGGAAAGAGGCTATTATTATTCCCATTTTGAAAGAGGGCAAGGACCCTTCTTCAGCTTCGAGCTATAGGCCTATTGCACTTACAAGCTGCTTGTGCAAAGTCTTCGCAAAAGTGATAAACTGCCAACTTGTACATTTAATTGAAACAGACAACTTACTCGACCCATTTCAGTTTGGGTTTCGAGAAGGTAAATCCACCACAGACCACCTTGTTCGTATCGAGCCACAGATCAGAGACGCTTTCGTCCACAAACAATATTTTCTCTCTGTGTTCCTCGACATCGAAAAGGCTTACAATACAACATGGTGCTTTGGACTACAGTCGAACCTCGATATATCGAACGGCGCGGCGATCGCGAAATAGTTAGATATATCCAGAATTCGATATAAAAAAATCACAAAAAAATTGCGTCAACAGCTTGCTGAAAACAACCAACGAACTGTTCAAGCGTGGTGCAGTAAATACTCACTTGAAGATTCAAACATAGTATTTATTGTGTTGGTTTAAAATATTAAAAAAGAGTAGCCTGCTTTTTGTTGGCCATGGCGTGTTTGACGACTGCGTCCTCAATATAGTCCAGGCGATCCATAAGTGATAGGCCGGTGCCTTCAATCGCGCCGCAGTGGCGGCGCACAAGGGCCAAGGCAGCTACGACCTCAGCTGATGTCAGGAGCGGGGCACGATCAGCGCTTGCGGGATCCACCTCGGCAGAGTCTTCATTTGGCTGCTCAGCAGTAGCTTCGGCGACAATCTCCACATCCGTGAGCTCCGCCGTTCAGAGTTAAGCCTGTCGCGGCGCACCACAGCGCGCGACAGGCCTAACTCCGAACGCACGAACACTGCGAGCACAACGACCGATGCCTGCCGATGCTACGGGGGAGGAGCTTGCAACAAGTGCGCAGTGTGCCGTTGACACCTTAGAGACTGCAAGGCTGCGGCGCGCGTACGCCGCTACGTCAAAAGTGGCGCTCTTGGTGCCATTGATGTGTGCAGCATTCGTAAACGCCCGCCGCTCTACCGCTACTTTCGAGAGTTGTGGGAAAGCTCGCCGCCTGTCAATGGAGCGCGGGCGGTTTGGGGTGGCTGAGTTCTATATATCCATTATATGTCAAACTTTGTTCGAAATAAAAAATCAATAATGCATGCAATCTCCCGCATGATATAGGAACCGTTCGATATAGGCAATAATTCGATATATCCGTATTCGATATATTGAGGTTTGACTGTACTAAGAGACCTGTCCCATCTTGGCGTGCGCGGAAGAATGTTTAACATAATCGAAAGTTACTTGTCAAATCGGACATTCCGAGTTCGAGTTGGCAGCATTCTTTCCCAAACATTTGTCCAAGAAACAGGCGTGCCGCAAGGTGGTGTGTTTAGTTGCGCACTTTTTATTATCAAAATGAATTCTTTATGCTTGTCTATCCCTCGAAATATCTTTTACTCCACATATGTCGACGACGTCCAGTTCATTTAAGTCTTGTAATCTGGCCATGTGTGAGCAGCAGGTTCAGCTTGGTTTGAACAAAGTCTCCAATTGGGCAGAAGAAAATGGGTTCCGGCTGAATGCACAGAAAAGCACATGCGTCTTGTTCTCCAGGAAGAGAGGTATTCATCCCGAACCCGATATTCAACTGCATGGGCAACGATTTCCGTTAATACCGAACACAAATTCTTAGGCCTAATCGTGGACACCAAGCTAACCTTCATACCACACATCAAATATTTAAAAAACAAGTGCATAAAAGCTATGAACGTTCTAAAAGTGTTGTCTCGCACTACGTGGGGAAGCGACAAGAAGTGCTTAATGAACTTGTATAAAAGCCTCGTACGTACCTGCCTAGACTATGGGGCAATATCATATCAGTCTGCGACACCTACTGCCCTTAAAATGCTTGATCCTGTTCATCATCTAGGCATCTTCCTCTCTACAGATGCTTTTCGCACTAGCCCCGTAGAGCCTGTACGTGGAATCGAACTAATGGTCGCTCCACTTACAGAGATGTTACATGTCTTTTAAATATTATCTTAAACACAGACAAGGATCAACCATCACATTCCACAATCAATGACATGTCAAGCCTTGCTGTGTTTGAAAAACGGCCTTCTATGAGACAGCCCTACTCTCTCCGTGTGAGGGGCCTAGCGAAAGAAACCGGTGTGCCACTCGAACACCGCTTGATGGCTCCCGCAGTATTCCTGCCAATGTGGCAGTGGCAGGCGATAGATTGCGACGTGTCTTTCTTTGAGGTTACAAAACATGCACCAATCACACATATCTAGACATACTTCCTTGAACTACAACATAAATACACATGTCCTGAGTTCTTTACTGATGCTTCAAAGTCTAACACTTCTGTCTCGTACGCAGCCGTCGGCCCATCCTTTTCGGAAGCCGGTGTTCTGCACTCTGATACAAGCATATTCACTGGCGAAGCTTATGCCATACTTGCGGCCGTTAAACACATTAAACAAATAAAACTACAGAAGGCAATAATATATACAGATTACCTAAGCATAATAAAAGCTCTGAAAACACCTAAAAAGCACAAAAACCCTGTCCTTGCCTCGCTTTACTCACTCCTATGCACAGTGTACTCATCCAAACAGCATGTTGTAGTCTGCCGGGTGCCTGGACACTGCGAAATACAAGGCATCGTTCTGGTGGACCAGCTAGCTGGATCTGCCAACAAAACGGCTAGCAATACATCGATACCTGTTCCTGCACTCGACTTGAAAGCCTTTGTAAAACGAAAGCTCGATGATTATTGGCAGAGCACATGAAACACACACACAGGTAATAAATTGCATGTCATCAAGCCGCAACTTGGTCATTGGCCGCCAGTATCAATATCACGCCACACAGAAGTGATACTCACAAGGTTAAGAACAGGACATATATACACTAGACATTCATTTCTTTTGTCTGGTGGCGATCCACCTTTGTCTGAAGAGATGTGGAGAAGCGCTCACCGTACTTCACATTCTGATCCAGTGCAAAGAATTAGACTCTAAGAAAACAACACTCTCCATTACCCTACCGACAGCAGATACCCCTTCACCCTGCAATGTTCGTCGGCAGGGAACCACTTTTCACACATAAATCATTGTTAGCTTTTTTTAAGAGAGGTTCATACTTTTCATATCATATACCCGGGCATTCCGTAGCATGACCTCTCCCGAGAGGTCTCCTCTGCGGTGGCTACACTCAACAAAGCACTAGCCTCAGGGCCCTTGGACGCAAGGGTGTGAATGATGAAGGCACTTGTGCTAATGCCTTACATATCCATCGTCATTTTTATTATCACAAACTTTTGTCATGCACTAACACTACACACTTTTCACGGCATGGTCATGTTTTTATTACTTCTATGCTTTTACCCACCTTAGAGTGAGGAATTTTATGGTCCATATACAGCCGCTTATCACAATCATTGTCCATATCTCTTGTAACATGATTTGGCACTCTGTGGCCATGAAATGGCCCTTGCGCCACAAAACATCAAACATCATCGCAGGCATGTCTCTAAAATGCAATATTTTCAAGTCTGATTAATAAAAATGTTCCATTTTTTTAAAACCCCCCTTAATCAAAGCCAAGTGCATGCTCTAATTTTTATCAGCGAAACCATGTTGAATTATTTTTGTGAAATCAGTTATAAAGCTTGCAAATTGATGTTCATGTGCAACCACATAAATGAGCGAGCATACTGCTATAGTGGCCATTGTCGTGGTATTTAGGTCGTACGAACATTGAATTGAGCGAATAAAGATAAAGAGTTCTTTTAAAGTGCAAAGTTGTACATATTGTTATGGTGTTTGCAAGAGAGATCTATTTGTAAGAAGCGGACAGTGAGTGTCAGCCAGTACTGCACGCCATTCTTCTTCCTGCTTCGCTGTAGTTGTTGCTGCTACTCGTTCGCTGTGCATTTGACACTGCCCCTCTTGCAGACGAAGCTCTCTGGGTGAGAAGTCAGCGGGAGGGTTGCTGAGTGAAGGGCTTCTAGCGTGCTATATGCACGACTTCTGTTTTTGATGACCGTCTTCCCCTAGCAGTCAGGTGTGCACTCCTATACAGTCAAACTCCGCTACAATGAAATTCACGGGGATAGCGAAAAATTTCGTTGTAGCAGGAATTTTGTTAGCGTGGAAGAAGTGGTTAATAAAGAGAAAAAAGGTATTCACGACACTTAAAGGAGCAGTTTACTTCCAAAACTTGAAAAAAAAAAAAAAATCGCTTATTTTCGACTGCTTTCGTACGAGCAACGACAGAATATGCTGCTCACATTACATGGCGACATCGTCGTCAGGGGCACCAAGGAAACGACGCAGGATGTCCAATGAGTCCATGACCTGCGATGCGGTCACTTATATCGGGACCGCCGGAACACCATGCACGGCTTCGTCGTCGTTCAATGAATCGGTGGTGGCGGTAGCCGCACAAGCACTCCTGAAGATCTCGGCATCATGCAGCTTTTCGTACATGATCACGTCTGCAACGGCATTAACGTAATCGCTCAGGGCAACGCTCTCGGGCATAGAGTTTCCTAAAATTAACTGGAGGGTACTCTGGTGCTGCGATTGTTCAGCGACCATGGGAACGACGGGTAGTACACAGATTTGCCTAGTCTTCGTGCTTGCAGGCGGCAAATCGCACTTGTAGCTTCGTTTATTGCTAGTTTCGGTTTTCTTCCAAAGGAAAGAACAAACTGTTTTGAACTCCGTGACTCAATTTGAAATGGTAAGCCTTAAAGACTAAGGTGGTAAAGCGCAGAAAAAACTAGTGTACATTAGGCGACTGTTGTTTTTTGACAAAGTAGCTTCAAGCCACGCAAAGCCAAAAGGAACGTAAAGTAGGAAACCTAGGCGAACTTGTGTACTACTCATAATTCCCATGCTCGCTGAAGTGCTATGCATTGCAGCTCCCCTAGACACTTGCACCAGAGTTTCCTCTAGTGTATAATTAGGAAACTCTATGCTCTCGGGTACAATGCCGGCATTTTTGAGAGCTGCCTATGCTGCGGCTGTTTCCACGTCTTGCCTAAGTCCAACGTCGTCGACAGCTTGTACGTTGTCACTTGTGCTGGCCAGCAAGTTCATCTCTTTGGGCAGAAACCCTGTGTCCGCATAACAGTTCTTAACGACGTCACGCGCGTCAACATCCATGTAGCGGCCAAGATTTGCACAGCCATGAACAAGTCGACTTTGGTGTCGCGGCCATGCTAAAGAGTTCGCTGAAGAAGCCTTGATTGGCATGCGTGCTTCAAGCTGTTAATGTCGCCTTGATCTAAAGGCTGAATCAGCGACGTGCAGTTTGGCAGAAAAAACTTCGCCGCAACGTTTGTCAGCTTGACATTGCTGCCCAAGGGATGTGCTGGGCAATCCTCCAGCAGCAAGCCAGCACTGCGGTCTTGATTTTTCATGTCGTTCTCAAATGCAACGATCCAGTCTATAAAAATGGTCCTCGTCATCCATGAACAGCAGTTGGCAACCTACTTCACTGGCAGGTCTTTTGTGCCCTTGAAGCACCGCGGTTCGGCACTCTTGCCGATAACGAGGGGCCGTTTGTTGGACCCGTTCATATTTGCACAGAGCAACACTGTGTACAATCTGCCGTATTATTGAGGAAAAGTCGAATTGTGAACTAGGATCGATGCTCACCACCGTCTGTACGTTAGCCAGGCAGCCAAATTTTAGCACTACACAACGCATTTTCAGCACTTCAAACGTACGGCAGTGTTTCCGCTTCAAACGTGCAGCAGTGTTGCATTAGCTGGGACACAGATGCTAGGTTCTCTTTGGCTATAAAAAACTGATACACATCTTTTGCAATGCCTTTAAAAAAACACCCCATTACTTCTGCTCGTTCGCTATGAATTAGACCCACTGTAAGAATATGTGTGTTTGTACTCGTAGTATTGTACCTGGCGAAAGCAACTATCGAAAAACGCTAATCTAGATGCAGACTTTAGTCGGGTTTTCGCATGCAACAGTTTCTTCAGCCATAATGCACATAGAACGTGAGACAGGCATTGATGAACGACTGGGTTCACGCAAAAAAGGGTCCTGGAGACGGCACTTGTGATCTCTGCCTTCTTACGCCTGGCGTAGGCCGTGCGAAAATTTCGTTTTCCCTTCAAGGTCATCTTCAGAAGAAACATTTGTTGAGTAAGTGGCTGTTTTAGTTTAGCTCCTCAGCAGCATGTCTTTTTTGAGTAGCAAAATATTTTACAGACACAGAAGCATCTTTACATTTTGCATAGACCCGTTGAAAAGGCGGAAGCAGTTTCCAAGATGTAGGGAGCTTCTTCTGGGATAAAGTTCATGAGCAAGGCGTTATCCAAATCTTTCATACCCGGAAAGATCCACTTAGAGCTAACATTGTGTGCTCATTCAGGTAGTGAGCCATAAATTTCAAGAGGGGAGAGGGGGGGCACAAGAAGTGCATGTATACTCGCATAGGCTGCTCAGTGCAGATGGTGTGCTGGGCAATCAGCGCCTTGACTGACGTAAAAGCTGATGTGCTCTTGCAATTGCATCCTCTCTGAAGCATATTGAAGTGTTTATTTTTATAGTCCATTCATTTCAATTTGTTGCCCCGCCATGGTGGTCTACTGGTAATGGCACTCGAATGCAGACCAGAGGGTCGTGCGATCGAATCCCAGCTACAGTGACTGCATTTTCATTGGAGGCAAAAATGTTTGAGGCCCATGTGCTATATTTACTCACATAATCCTTGCACTTTTTTTCACGGAAAACTGATGAAAAGTTGGGGGTGCGAGAATTACGCAGGGAAAAATTTCCACGAAAATGTACAGAGCGCAAAGAAAAGCGAAGTGGTCGCAAATCGGTATTCTTACACTAGAAACTAACTGTAAGCTTTGAGAAGTACTTATTTAGACATACCTTAACAATAAAACCACAGGTTCAACTCGAGGCAAGATTTCTTTCAGACAAAAAAGCTGCAAGCAAATAGAGAATTCGAATACCGTACACAAAGCTTGTGGTCATTGCGAGCGTTCGTCACTCAACGGGAGCCCGCAAAAAGTTAGCATACGATGTTAACCTTGAACTGATGGCCATCTAACATGGAATTGTCCGCACTTGCCTTCTGACGAAATAAAGTTTACCATCCATCCCAGTCTTAGGCATACAGAAGGCCCAACGCGTCTTAGTGGCTTTCAGCTGCTTGTGCTGCCAATGCCAGTAGCGAACACAAAACTCGTTGACTCCGAAGTGCTTACCGGGGGCCCTGTTGCCGTTGTTTAGTGCCATTATCAATCACTTTCATCGTGAAAGCAGCCGTATTGCTTCCGTATCGCCCCTGAGCGTAGCTACAGAACGAACACAATGTACAATACACGTCGCGACACGCACTTTCCACTTTAGCTTGGCTTGGATTGGATTGAGGCTCCGTGCATGGGGGGACGTGCGGCACCTACAGGTAGCGTGCTAATGTGCGACAAGCCAACGTGAACCAGGAAGCTTACGTCATCATTGTCGAAATTTGTGTGAAAACGTTTTCATCAGTTTATCTGTTTATTACCGAGCGAATGATGACATTAACGTGTGGTCTAGAGTGATGTCTTGAGGGCAACCGAGCGCAATCGGCGCTAGTACGTATAATCGCCTCCCGTCTTGCATTTAGTGATGCCGTAATGATTGTGTGAATATTACTGGATTGCAGTTCCGTATGTGGACGTTGCTCGGGCTGCATGAGTGATTAATCTTTGCAAGTGATACCTTAGAGCTTACGTAGCATAAAAAAACAGCATGGCATGGCACCGTTTGCGTGTGCAGCGCTGTCAAGGGGCAAATGCGATAGAGGGGTATTAGAAACTCGCATGGTCCTCTGTGCATTGTGCCACACATCTGGCTCTTGTTCCTTACGGTTGCCCTTTACGAACCACGCTGTTTGATTATGCATAGGGCGTGTGAGTAAGATTTTTTACCTGGAGATGAGCGTGACTGAATAATGCTTGCCTTTATGCAATTATTAAACTGTCTGAACTATGGTCCACGTAACAATAATGCAGGTACATCCAAGCATGATCTCTTGTCCTCAGCAATTGCCAAAGTTTCGTGGTACGTTAGTGGAAAAATAGCAGGAGCGTGCGAGGCTGAAGCTGGATCCAATGATGACTTTCGTCAACAAAACGTGCACTGAAGACCCGAGACCACTTTGCCGGCTTCAACTCAATTTCGTTTGCACTGTAAAAACACCGGTTGTCTTGCGTGGGGCATAAATTCAAAGTGAACTAGCAACAACATGTACTCCATAACCATGCACAGAATCACTTCACACAGCGTATGCTGCGAATCCACTGTTCCCGCTGGCCTCGGAGGCATTGACGCCCGGTAAAATGGAAGAACGTTCCAGGTGGGCATTTCTCGTAAGAATTAGTGCACTTGATAACGCAGAAATTCATGCGCCACATTGTAAAGCTCCTCCACCAGCGTGGCATGGCTCGGCTCGTGGAGCTGTTGCTGCACTTATCGCACCACATAGTTTCATTCCCTCTCACACAGCGACGCCACCAGGTCAATGCATGTTCTTTATTGATAGGACGCTTGATGCTTAAGAGATGGCATGTGCATACCTGCCAACTCTTCCGATTTGCCCGCAAAATGTACGAATTTCTACCAGGATTACGATTTTACGAATCTTGCATGAAATTTTATGAAAAATATTTCATTTCTAATAAAAATTGTAAAATAGCATGGCTTCCACGATTGTCTATGGCCCATTGCCGTAGCTACTCACAGAGTCCACAAAAACGGCATTGTGCTATATTCCGCAACCAGGAGAGAACAATATTATTAGTGTTATTATCATCATCACATACCTGCCAGGTCTCCCGCATTGTCCAAGAGACTCTCGGATTTCGACCATTTCTTCTGTTTGTACGGTTGCCATAAAAATTGCCCGGGAAACGAAATTTGTGTGTGAGATTTGGCTGCATTGACAAAAATGCTGGTCAATTCGTTCCAGGCTTTTTGCTAGGCCACCGCATTTTATTATAAACGAACTTGAGAGGCGTTCATTTAAACGTACATTGGCCTCAGTGGTGCAAAACCGTGGCAGATACGAATTCGTGAAGCCAAATGCATGTGACCATGGGGCCATAATTCGAATGATTGAGCACTTTTCCTAATTGCAGCGTGTTATATGAACGATTGTACTGAAACCATTATCAAAAGCAGCGTGTTCGAAGCTTTGGAAGTACGCGTGCCACAAGCACTGTGTGTTGTCGTTGCCACAACTGCTGTGGACGAAACCGCGGGTCGTTTGACACAATCATGTATGGCGATGACGTTACTGACAGAACCCCGAAAGTGGTGTGTGTGTGGCCAACGCTCGACCAGTCAAATAAACGCTGCTTTCTGCAAACTCTGTAGGCTAAACAGCTCGTGATCATATATGGCATAAAATGTCTTAGTTTTGAAGGTGCATGGATTGAAAACAAAACTACAGTCGACTCCCGTTAATACGAAGTTCACGGGAACCGCAAAAAACTTCGAATTAAACAAACTTCGAATTAAGCAAAAAGCACTAAAAACGGCACTTTTATTAGTCTAAAAGCACGACAGTTTTTAGAAAAAATAGTCTGTCATCTTCTTCTGCTTGCCGAATCTGGCTGCGGCTAGCAAGTTTTGTAAGGAATACACGTGTCGAAGTGCTTCTTCGGCATTGTGTTCTCCAAAAAAAAAAAACCGCTGCGCAAGAGCAAGACCCGCAGCTACATCGGCAGCCCTCGGTGGTGGCTCATTTCCGATGTCGTCGTCATCATCGTCATTTTCAGGAATGCAGTCATGGGGCCGAACCATCTGCACGATTTCGCTGTCCGTTAGTGGACCGCATGTTTCGACATTGCTGTCCACAGCAACATACTTGTCAAAACGGACGTCACCGAGAGCGGCGCGAAAGCTACCGTCGTCGAGCTCATTTGTTTGCACTTCCACTGGCGCACAAGGAGAAGCATCCCCCGAGTTTTCCATGAAACCACAGGCCCGGAAACAATTGGCAATGGTTTCTTCTTTCACGCGGGTCCAAGCTCGCGCTAGCATGTTGATGGCACTAAGCAAACTCGGCTCGTATTGCGACGAGTTGTCCATGCACAAAAGCATGCGCTCGACGAGATGCTGCCTATACAATACCTTCACATTTTTTATTATGCCCTGGTCCATGGGCTGCAACACGGACGTCGTGTTTGCAGGCAGGTACACAAGACGGATGGCACTCAGGTACGTTCATGTGGGCACTACATTGGTCCACAAGGAACAACACCTTACGGCTTGATTGCGCGAACTTGCGGTCGAGTTTGATGATCCAGTCCTTAAATATATCGGATGTCATCCACGCCTTTCTGTTCGAGGCATAATCCACAGGAAGCGTCTTCACGCCTTTAAAGCACCTAGGCTTGGCAGCCTTCCCGATCACAAGCAGGCGACACCGTTCTGAGCCAGTCATGTTCGCCACGACTAGCACTGACACTCTCTCTTTGCTTCTTTTGCCTCCAGAACAGTCATCGTCTTTAAATGTCAGGGTCTTGTCCGGTAGCAGCCGATAAAAAAGCGCAGTCTCGTCTGCATTAAAAATGTCTGCCGGCTGGTATTCTTCGAGGTACTCGCGAAGCTTGCCCGCTTTCCATGTCAGGCACGTTTCCTCATCGACTGACGCCTTCTCCCCACACACGCTTTTAAAAATCAAGTCGTGGCGATGTTTGAAACGCGTAAGCCACCCATCCGAAGCAGCGAAGTCGTTGATGCCCAACATTTCAGCAAGCGATGACGCTTTTGCTGTGACGACTTCACCACTGAGAGGAAGTTTGTTGTTTCGTGCCTCTCTGATCCAAATCAGCAGTGCTTCCTCCAACTTGGGGTAGGCGCCGGTGCGCATCCGCTTCCGCGATGTCTTGATTTTTTCACTTTCAAACGCATCCAATATTGAGCGCTTATTCTTTATGAAAGTCGACAGCGTGTTAGGCTTAATGCCGTACTTTCTTGCAATGTCTTGTTTGGCGGTGCCTCCCTGGTCAACTTTCTTCAAGACTTCGACTTTCGTCGCTAGGTCTAGCGTTCGGTAAGGGCCACGAGTTGCCATTATCAAACGTACGTCACCACCACAACACTCAAAATCAGAAGCGCGGAAACACAGGTGGAATCAACCCAGCGCGCGGGTGACGCGGTGACACACTCGAGTCTCGACAAAGGTCAACTAAAGAGTCAGTCGATGCCGCCGATGCGATTCGCCAGCGTTAAAAAGATTGCCGCTTCAAGATCTGTGGTGCTGCGGACAGTAGTGATGGCGAAGACACCAGCGCGGTCCGGCAGATGTTTTGGCATATGAAAAGTTCCCCATTTTACTGTAAAATTACGGTTGCGACGAGACTGTCGATTGAAAAAACTTCTAATTAACCAATATTATGGGTTTTTAACTTCGAATTATCGTGCATTTTTTTTCTATACGATTGCATGCAAAACTGATGGGACCACTTGCTCATTTCTAATTAACTGAAACTTCCAATTAGGCGACTTCGAATTACCGGGAGTCGACTGTACCACTAGCCGCAACCGCCGCACGCAAAACTTCAGTCGCGGCAATGCGATAGCGATCCACGAGCTCCAAGGGCATGTGGCTGACGCAGCGGTAGATAGAGGCGGTAAAGACGGAAAAAATACCAGAAGCGTTTTGGCGTTCTGTCCAACGAATCCTGTAGCGAGCACAGCCTAAGCTTCGACCCTCGCTTTCACGGCAGCCAGCTGCGCTGTCCCATCCATTCACGTGTGGAGACATACACAAGTCGTTTTGATTTCCAGAAATCGATTTTTTTGAGAATTGCTTTGATGAAGCAAAATTCGGGAGCATTTACGCTCCCCCTTTAAAACCCTCACCTTAGTAGGAAACCCTACTCTCGTGTGTTTGGCCACTCCAAGCCGTTATGAGACCAAAACTCCAATGTTGGCGCTTGCGTTTGGGACCCCCCTGTTGTTTTTCACGATGTTTTTTTTTATTTTGGTGCCAAGAACAGGGGGAAATAATTCAGCGTGCCAATTTAAATTACGCTGGCAAAACATGATTATGCTCGTCGATAAAGGCAAATTGATCACAGCTACAAATTAAAAAAAAGTCTGTAGCCCCCCACCCCCCCCCCCTTCCCCTGTCAGGGATTTTACGAATCTCTCCGTTTCCAGGTTGGCAGGTATGCATGCGCTATCATCATCAGTGGCTGGAACGAGCAGATGACATTGCTGCTGCGATTTTCGACGGTGCGAATATCACTGGCAGTAAAGGAACAATTATATTTTTGTTGAGCGATGGGGGGTGCGAGAATTATCGAGTGCGAGGATTACGTGAGTAAATACGTTATTTAGATTAGGTGCACGTTAAAGAACCCCAGGTGGTTGAAATTTCTGGAGCCCTCTACTACGGCATCTCTCATAATCATATGGTGGTTTTGGTATGTTAAACCCCAACATTATATATACTCATCATCACACTTTCCCTAAAGATGCTTAAGAACTGTTTAGTCTGGTGATAACAGACTTGACAGAAAAAAATTTGATATGATAATGTTTCTCTTACAATACGGTCTGTCGAATTTTTGTGAAATTTCTACATGTGCATTAATGTATGACAAGTCCTGCATGGTCAAATGTAGGAATGTTGACATTTTTGTTAGTCTCATCAGCTAAAGGCCTTGATTATCTTAACACTTTGATGTGCCTCTCCAACTACGGAAGCCCTGTGCTCAGATTGTCCGTGGTATTTGGATGGACTCGGTTCATGTCACAAGTGTAGTGAATGTGTGCATTTTGTAGCGGGTTGAAATTGTTTGAATTGGGATAGTACAGTTCCTACATGTTTGAGGGCCTTGAAAAACTTGCGGCTTCCAAAATGTTAACGGTGCACCTGTTCTGAACACAAAGTATTCTTTGGGTATATTATGACTTGGGACTTTTCAGTCACCCCTCCAGGTTTGTTCTTAGGTAGTAATGCTACATTAAAATGCCTAAGCTTGCTTGTTAGAATTGTACTCAGGAACAAATTTAGCTGTACAACTAATTAAAGTGCAAAATTGTGCATCCATGTGCCTCGCATGCCTTTGTCACCTTCCAAGTCGTAAACGTTTTCAATTTGCACTGACATATTGTCTAATAAGATTTTTGTCGTCAGCTCTGTCAAATCAGGCTGCAAAAAGGTGGATCTGAAAAACCCTTCCCTGTGGCTGAATATGGAGTTTAGGCAACATTGAAAAGGCAGAGAGCCATGAAACGGGCAATGCAATCAGAGGAAGTACAAAGAATTTCCCGGATTAAATAGTGTGAAAGTCACAGAGCCCAAGGAAATCATACTTTGTTTCTGCATAGTCTTCTGAGGAATGCCTTCACATTTGACTCCCAAAATGCAAGCTACCTTGAAAACTCAAATTCACTAAATGTCTTTTTGTGTTCAATGATGAGTGACAATCAGCAGGGCAGCTGTACTGCATTAATCTTATACTTTGATAGCATGGATAATTCAGAGTGACAAGTTTGTGCAACTATAAACTGATAGCAGCAGTCCTGTGAACTTTAGGTCATTTGTGTACTTGTGTGAAAATGAAAATTACACTTTGGAAGCCACATAGCGTTTGCACTACTGGCTGATCTGCAGTGTGATATGTGCAGATGTAAACATTGCTGGTGAAAGCGTGAATGTGTTCTTTTCCTGTTTTTTGAAGCTCTTAATGAGTACAGTTAAAGAAACACCAAAAAGAGAAAAAATTTTTCTCATATTTTGAAATTATTACTCTTTCACGATGTCCAAAACAGCATGCTTGTCGTGAGAAGACTTTCGGTAAGGGAGAAAACGTACGTGAAGGAAATGCTGGTGGCGATGCCACATTGAAATTTTTGCTCTGTCATAGATTTTGATGCTGTAAATCACTAAAAACAAATCAAATTGTTCTCTATAGCGGTGATAAACTTAAAATACCTAAGTTCAGAAAATTTTGTTGAGTCAGTCTTGCCAAAACACGAAAAAAAACACTGAAATTTGTGATGTCACACGTGGAGATTTCGGGAAAAATAAAACTTTGACTTCTATTTCCTTCTCGAATAATAAACCTATGATGGTGAAATTAAGGCCATTAGACTTTTCACAGCATAATTTATCAATATAAACCAATTAATTCACTTTAGTGTCCTTTTAATTAAGTGTGGTATAGCTGTATAGCTTTTTGGGTCAGCGTTGTTGGTTCACTTCAGAAAGTTAGCCTGACAGTCATAGAGTGAACTTGTTAATGTTTATTAGTTGTTTGGTTCTGTGTTGTTCGTTTTCTCAAGCAGTGTTGTTGGTTTTCTCAAGCAAACTTGTCTGAAAGTGATAGAGGGCACATATCGAGGTGGGACTTTCATAAGACCTGATTGTGCTTAAGGAGTGGGCATGTGGCATCCGGGAAAATCTCATGTGTTCCTTAGCCGGGTCTCTATCAAAACCTCGAAAATCAAAAGGCCAAATGTCAGAACGACAAAAAATTTAAATGCTGAAAAATCGAAACGCTGAAGAGACAATGCCGAATCCATATGCAGCAACTTTTACTGTACCATGTCAAAAATGAATGACGCGCTTTGTGACTACCATTTGTTTGTTTTCCGCGTGTCACTGTCCCCTGACCTAGCTGTTTAACTTGTTCTGAAAATGTACGAATATTACCGTATTTACTCGCATAATCCTCGCACTTTTTTTTGGCGAAAAACCGATGTAAAGTTGTGGGGTGCGAGAATTACATGGGGAAAACTTTCCACACTTCCAGTGGCCACAAATCGGGATTCTCACGCCAGCAACTTACAGCAAGCTTTAAAAAGTACTAATTAAGAGTTACCTCAACAATAAAGGCTCAGGTTCAACACAAGGCAAGATTTATTTGAGACACAAAAGGCGCAAGCAAATAGTCGCGAATTGGAATACCATACGAAAAGCTTGTGGGCGTGGCGGTAGCGTTTGTCGCTCAATAAGAGCCCTCAAAAGGTAAGCGTAGAACGTCAGTATTGGGCTGATGGCTATTTAACGGAATCTTCTGCAGTTTCCTTCCGAAGAAATAAACTTTGCCATCAATCCGAGTTTTAGGCACACGGCAGGCCCGACGCGTCTTGGTGGCTTTCAGCTGTCGTCACCAGTAGCGAACACAAAACTCGTAGATTCCGAAAGGCCTACCGGCGGCCCTGTTGCCGTTGTTTAGTGCATGATCTATCACTTTTAACTTGATCTATCACTTTTAACTTTTAACGTGTAGCTTCAGTATCGCCCCATAACGTGACAAGATTGCCGACACAACATACAAAACACGCCGCATCGCGTACTTGCCACTTTGGCTTGGCTTGGATTGGATTGAATTTCTGTGCAATAGTACACTTGATGCTTAAGAGATGGCGCTAGAAGCGCATGCTATCATCATCAGTGGCTGGAACGAGCAGACGACATTATTGTGGCAGTTTTCGGGGGTGCAATAATTAATCAAGGAAAAAAAGAAATCTATTTTTGTTGGGCGTTATGGAGGGTGCGAGAATCATGCGAGTGCGAGAATTACGCGAGTAAATACGGTAGAATATTAAAGCGCTGTATAATTTTCATCTGTTGTAAAGCTATAGGTATATCAGTTGGACAGGGTGGCTCTTACAGGTAAGCTGGAAAAAAAATGCGGTGCTGTCCAGCGTTTGGAGTGCAAAAGCAGCAGCAATGCGAGGGAGGTGTGATTTTCATGGAAATGGAAGAAGACGCTGTTGTGGCATTCTCCCAGAAAGGAAAAACAAAACTTCGATGCAAACACAGCTATGTATACATTCTTGACAAAAAAAAGTATGCTCTAGACATACTGGAGGTGCGAGAAGCAAGGCGAATGTAATGCTAGAATGATTGCCGACAATCCTGGAGAAGGTACTCATAAGGTCGTCTCGAAAAAAAGTGGTCCACGCAAGACATGCTCTGCATGTCTATTGAGCGGCAGTTCTTTGCACTCAAGAGCAGTTCAAAGCTCCGGCGGTGGCCTCGGGCAAGGCCCCCGTGAAGCTTGTGCAGCAAGTTATGGCAGATATACAAGTGTCTTCAAGGCAACACCTTCCGAGAGATGAAGCCTTCCGCCAGGTTGTGAGAAGGAAAAGAAAAACTGACTGCCCTCAGGCTCGTCTGCCGTGCATGAGCTCATCATCAAGGGCGGGTACCGAACAACCTTAGATGGGCCACGAGTTTCCGCAATGGGAGTACACCAGCGCAGATGAAGCTTGACTCCTCATTTATTTCATGGACGGAAACATCTGGAAACTGAACGACGCACCAATGTGGCTCATGGATGGAACATTTAAGACTGTTTTACAAAATTTACGGTTATCTTCATGGTCTTGTGTTCTCTTTTGTTTACTGTAACGACTCTACGAACGAAGGGCTGAACCATATGCGATGGGAACATGGCTATTAGAAACAAGGGTGAAAGCGCATGCATGTCATACAAAGCTGGCGGAACTTTTATCTTGCTATGATACACTATCTTTCTTTATAGTAGCTGGGTGAGGTCGGCATTTTTTTGATATTTTGGTGTTTGGAATTTTCGGCATTTTAAATTTCTGGCTTTTTATATTTTTGTCGCTTTGATTTTTCAGTGTATTCAGTGCTTCGGCATTCCGATAGTTTGGCCTTTTGAATGCCGCCCTCCTTAGTCTCTGAAAATCGGCCTTTAAGTATTAGCATGTGCGGTTGAGTTGAGTCCTGCCCTGTGTTGATAAAGAACTGAGCACTGGATTATATATAGTATATAAAACTTAAAATGAATAAAGGACCTTTTCAAATTAAAATTAAGGTGGCTAGAAAATTTGTTAACCTTTTGTGCTGTTTTTAAAGCATGATGTTAGGGATATATCAATGTTTTAGCTTAGGCACAGCATTTAGGCGAATTGCTGTATAGTGTTTATTTTTTAAGAGTTGACTAGGACAGTGAGCAAGAAAAAAAAAAGCGAGAATATTGAACTGCCTCCTTAATTTCTGGTTTATTTTGGTTTAAACTGGAATTAAGTTTTTTTCATTTTTACGGTCATTTCAAAAGTTAAGAGATAAACTCTTGTGGGGGATAACATCCTCTTTTTACGCTGTTATTGTTACTGCACATAAAATTAGAATGAACATCTTTGTAGATTGAGTTAAAAAGTAACTTGCAAGGAAATACTAGAAGGATGAGCTTAATAGGGCTATCGTGAGATATTTTCTATCATGAAAGGCTTAAATGAGCAGGTTCGCATTTTTTTTTTTGAAGCACACTACAGAGAACAGTGAGATTAAGTACCCTATAAAAATTCTAGCTCTTAGCTGCATAGATGGGCATTCAACAGCTTGTACTAAAGTCATGTACTATTTAGAAAAAACAGAGGTTCAAAACTGTTAATATGACTTTTCAAATGGTTGAACCCTTTCTCTACTGAAGACGAGCTAAAAGAAGCTAACGGCACTGTGATTATCAAGCTCCCGTTGTCGATTTTGCAAAGTTCTCTTTGGCTTGAATAGATGCATTAAAAAAACATTTTCAAATCTGCTCAAAGCATGCAGTTTACTCTAATAAGACTGGATTCTGGCAGCTGGAATTATAAAAGGGTGTTCTCCTTGGTGTGTTAGTGGTGTGCGTGTGTCGGCAAAAATCGTCTGGGGAAAAAAAAAATCAAGAAAATAATGCTTGTTTTCTGAAGTTTTGATGATTGGAAGATTTCAGTTTTCCTGAGGGTGCGGCAGCAACTACATAGAGCAGCCCAAGTTTTATAATTCATAGGAGTCAGACGATCACCGTGTCTTTGCATATTGGCATGCAGTGGACACTGATAGATGTAAACACCCTCCAGTGTGTATAAGGCTTTTTTTTTTTTAAACAAGCTATTTGTTCTTGTGCTTTATTTTTGAAATTTGAAAGATAAATTTTTGCATGGAAGGCAGGAAAGCTTAAGGCACTTTCAGGGGTGCAGTGCAGTCAAGTCAATCCTCTGCATATATTCATAAAATATTTTGCATTTATCTTACGAGCAAAGCACCTTTCAGTAGTCTTTTTAGTTGTTTCACGACACGTAGAATCAAAGAGGCAAATTTAAAAAAATCAGTGTTTTTTATTGTTTTTGACCAGAAAACTAGCAAAAGAGTTAAAGTGGATTTGAAGCTGGTGGAAGTATTCTTTAGTATTTGAAGCTGGTGGAAGTGCATGCACCGCTAGCTACTAGGACATAACTTCCTGTGGTTGCCTTTTATGTTCTTTTTCAACTTGCCTTTCAGTTTCATGATGGGATAAGAGTTATTTCACTTCAGTTCCTGTTATGCATTGCTTAGTGGAGTGCAGTTACTAGTTACTGGGACCCGTTTTCATAAAAGCTAAACTTGTTCGCAGCCGAAACAAACAATTATGTTGGGCCCTTAGCTCTCCACTGTGGTAGGGTGATGTGACATGTAGCTTCTGTAAAATTTCGTGGGAGCCTTAGAGTGAACCTCGGCAGTGGTCTTGCTGACGTGGTGACCTCTGCCGTCTCCCAGTGCTTCTTTCATAGGCCTGAAGTCGAGTCATCAGTAACTGTGTGCTATGTACTAACTGTGTTTGTAGTTAGGTACATTTGTAGAAGGTAGCAGCATTTTTTCATCAAAGGCAAATGGAATATGAGACTACACTAACAGGCTGACCTCCTGAGATGGACACCCGCTGACTCCGCCATGTGGTTCATGCGCAGCACTATATCGTCACGAGAGGAAACGATAGACAGGAACAGTGAACGACTGTTTACTCAGCCCCAGCGGCCACTCACTTCTTCGCTCTCTTCTTTTGCCACCAACACAGCATGGCATAACCCTCTTCTCAACCCCTCAACCCCCCAAAAAAGAAGAAACATCACATGAATGCCGCGGCTCCGAAAAACAACGAAAGGTGGTCGAAAATCTGTGTTCATTGAGAAGAAAAAGGGCGAGATGAAAAAAAAAAGTGAGAAAGAAATGTACAATTGCCTTGAAGGCAAGTGCCACATCACAAAGTTCAAGACTTGCAGTCAACGCGAATAGTACAGCTTCATCTTGGAGAGGTGAACCGCATCCGAGGAGCGTGGTCTACGAGAACAGTGCAACGTGTCTGCTAGGACAACTTCGTAGTTGACTTCCCCGAGGTGATGAAGAACTCGGTAGGGTCTGAAGTACCGACATAACAATTTCTCTGAGCACCCACGTTGACGTATGGGAGTCGAAACCCAAACTAGATCACCTGGTTCGTATATTACGGCTCTGTGGTAGGTGTTGTACCGGCGAGCATCTTGATTTTGCTGCGATGAAATGCAAAACCTGCCGGGTGTGGCTGCTGTGGCTGAGTAAACAGTTGTTCACTCACTTCTTCACTTCCTTCTTCTGCCACCAACACAGCAGTATGTGTTTAGTCGCATGTGCACTTGCACTTGGGTCGCCTTCCTTCTGAAGTTTTATGAGACTATTGACCTCCATACGCCCATTCTTTTGTGTAACCATTGCAGCTTAATAGCTGAACAAATAAGAGACTCATTACTGTGGCGACATGCTCTGATTTTTTTTCAAGTGCAAGGTGAAAAATTTCGTTGAGGGCTTACATTTTACCCTTCTCTAGTCATTTGCGCTGCTTTAGAAGTAGTGTATGTTTTTGCCAGCACCCTCTTGCATAAAATGAAATAGAGCTGTTGCAAGACACGGCAAGGTATGTGCATGCTACTGTGTTTGTGCTGTACCAAATTTTAACCCCGCTCTCTTCACCATATTACACGTAAAGTTTCCAACTCTAGTGCATAAAGTTGCGACAAGCGTGGGGAGGCTACGACTTGTTCAATGTCAAAAGCTGTTCCTCTTCACGAGCACGGAGGGCATTTTTAGTCTTATTATATATTGATTAAAATCAATATATATACAGTGGTTGGCTAATGTCACAGCTTCCAATTCATATAGAGGCACTGTGAACAGTTATGGCCTGCTAATACCCGTGTCACACAGGCGTGTGGAAGGTCATCGAACTGATGGTCTGTTGACTCAACTGTCAAGCACGAGCTGCCACACGGATGGTTTCAAAAGTCATTGAGTCAATAGTCTATTGAGTCAAGTGAGCGCCCCAACACTTCTTTGAAACTTTGATGGCAATTGAGCGATGGAAGCGAAACAGAGAGAACATGCCTCCTCGTTTGCAGTGTGCTTGTTACAGAATCAGAAAAAAAAAATTTAACCAGTATGCTTTAAGAGCAGTATATTTGAGTGTTGTTAGTTATACAATTGAGTTTTTGTCACAACAGCTGCATGCCTGTCTTCAGCGTGCTGTCTTGCTAGGAATCACTTGCCACAGTTTCCTTTCTGAACAACTTAAAAGCTCAATTACATTCATGACTACGAATAAACACTTTATTGAAGTATATAAACAATATTAACAAACATGTTTGGTTTGCTTTGGGAATACTTTATTGTGAAAGTCCGAAGGCGTGCGCTCTAGCACACGGCGGGCCGAGTTGTTAAGGTGGTAGGCCACTCAAAAACAAAAATTTTTTTAAGGGCAGGCAGCGTTGAAATAATTTTTTCCTCAAAACCAGCATGTTCTATTTGATTTATCCAGCTATTTACAGTGAAAAATATTGAATATTTATTTATTGGGAGGTAATATTCGTCAAAAATTGCATTAAAAGTGCTAGCCATGCTAGCTGTGATAAGTGACTAATGGGTGGCTTTATTCAGTAGAGCTTTGACATTTGTGTAACTAATGGCTGGGCTGGAGCTATGCATTGAGTTAGAATAAATATTATGAAGTGAATATCAAAGAAGTAATGCTAAAGAACAAAAAAAAGGGGGGGAAACAGAGCCAATTTAGACTGAACCTGTTGGAAAATTCAGCTGTGAACAGAAAAATATTCTATGGATTTCTTTTATTCTAGTTCACTGCACAGATATATATGTTGTAAATCATTGTGCAAAATTTCAGTTCAAAGTATACGCTGAGAAATACGTTATGAAAGTTTGTATCGCAACACTTGGAGCAAATTGTTATTTTCAGAAAAACGTAAACAAAGATTTCCCAGCTTGTAAAAAGGGTCACAATCTTTGCATGCAGGCCTAAAATGCACCAGATTCATAGCTGGGCCCTTTTGCGGAAGCATTATTGTCTCCTTTTGTTTGGGTGGCTGCTCGTCTTTTCTTCCTGGCCTGTTTTGTCCCATCCGCTGACTTGCATTTAGCATTCTGCATGCGAAGGTGCTCCCTGGCGATGCAAGCTTTCGTTGTGTGATACCCTGGTTCTATGCCAGCTTGCCTCAGGATCTCTAGGGTGCTTACACTGCCATTATTAAAGTGTGCCACAGCATCATGCAAGGCAAACCTTACTGTAGGCAAGCTTACTAGACCTCTTTGGGTGCCCGCTGCCATATTAGACCATTGAAACACTCATTAGCATTTTGAGTCTTTCCATGAAGGCACTTCATTAGAAGTTCATCAGAGCACAGATCACTGTAGACACTTTTAACTTTGTTGAATACATCATTTGGAAGTCCTCCTTTGTGTACATATTTCTTTTGTCCGAATGCTTCGACCCTTTGGTATCTGCACCAGCTTTTTGGTTCAAGTGGACACAGGCCATGTCTCGGCTGCTTGTCGGTAGAGCTGCAATGAAAAAGACTGGCAAGGGGTAGCCTTTTTCATTGCAGAAAGGTTCCCCACATTAGCCCTTATGACGATGCCATAGTAGTTTTGCAGGCGGTCAATGAGGGCATCAGTGAGCTTTCCCTTACCACTGAGTCCACACACTGTCTTCTTCAGTTTTCTGAGGCGGCAGCCAACATGCTTCTGAACATGCCCAATACATTCCAGTTTCTGCTCACTGTCCTTTCCGTACATGTCTTTGACAGCGGCATAGCTCTTGGAATCACCATCGCCGTAGTACTGCAGGTACTTCAAATCTCTTTTGCCTTTCGACCTTCCAAATATTCGGTATAGACCAACCGTCTCCATACTGCCAGCACTTTCTTCATGGTTTGCTTTACAGGAAGTGTGTTTTGCCTTCCATTCCTGGTACGAAGCACTATCTTGCCTCAACTTGCTTTTGGTTTTACAAGACTTACACGAACTAGAAAGGGCCTCAACATCAATAACCTTTCCTGTGTCAACAGAAATCAGACACACAACCGTTCAAAGATGAATGGCCACGCTTCTGCAACGTGCCATCACCTAAAACACCCCACTCGGCACTCCCCACAAGACGACGAACTTTTACAGCAGCATCAGTCATCGACTTCGACGCCACTTCTCCTGCCGCTGCAGAAAGCTGAGATGACAATTTGTCGTAGGCGGAGTGACGTGGAGGAGCAGGCATGTTCATCACTTTGGAAAAAGTTTTCGCACCAGCGTGCCCTTTTCCTAACTGGCGCATCGCGTAAACCAGACGTAAATTGTTCTCATCGGCACAACCCACCTTTCTCGACGTATGAAATGGGCGCTTGAACCCACAGTCGGTACACACGACCGCACAAGCCGAGCATGCTGGTCATAATATGGTCCAGGTGGCCTAAGGATACAGCCCTAGTAGCGTTGACACGTGGAACAAATGCAGAACGAAGCCTGACGTAGCCTGACCAAGGCAAACAACAAAAATTCTGACGAGCATCATGCGTCCCCCTTGTGGCTGTTGTTAGAGATTAACGAAGACTTTTAAACACAAAGCTGTATTTAATAACACCATCTTATATAACAGTCACAATAAAATACATAAAGCATTTTGAATAGCATTAATATAGACGAAACAACCCTTGCTTTTGAAAGCAATTTTTCGAAGCAGAAACCACAGTTGTAAATGTGGTTTCGGTTTTGCTATAGGAGCATAGGGTATAAAAAACTTGCTGTAACTCGCCAACTAATGAGGCTAGGAGGACAAGTTTTGTTGCAACATATATGTGAATGTTCGGGGCGTGCAAGAAAAACAACACCCTAAAAATTTATTTCGCTAAAAAAAAAATTACTTTTGAAGGTGGCCTACCACCTTATTAAGTGAAGCTATATTGTTTAACCTGAGTACAAAAATAAAAATTTGCAGCACCAGAAAATTTTTGTGATAAACGCCTGAACCACTCAACGGCTCTACAACGCTGTCATGTAGTAGCGTAATAACTTAGAGTTGTGGCCATTGGCTGGATTGCCTTTCAAAAGGGCCGATATGACACAGGTATGACACAACAAAAATAAAACTATAATTTTTGAGACTTTGCCACAGAAGACAAAAGAGAGAGATTTGCAACTTGTATTTCAGGCATTATAAAAAGGTAGTTGGGTTTATTGATAGTAGTTAACCAGCAGCAAGGAAAAAAAATGAAAATGTGGACATTGTCATGGATAACTGCATCAAGACATTCACTCAAAAGATGGGACTGTCCTACCACTCTCGGGTTGGTTGGCAACCCTAATTAGCCTCGGAATGTATTTTCACTGAAGGTAGGATTATTCATTGAGAGTCACAATAACTTGTTAACATCACTAATGGCCCAATGCATGTACAGTATTTGTCTCTGCTGGAGCAAGAAATGTTTTGTCTGTAGTTTTTCTGTGTAGTCATCATTGTATGGCATGAATATCTGGCTTGTCTTTCTTAATTGCACTTAACTCAGCTCAATCATCGACTATTGACCGTCATGGCTTGTCTTGAAAAGATGTTGTAATGAAGTGCATTTTTTAGGCAGCACACTATAACTGCAGTGAAACCACCTTTTTTCTTCAAAACTGCTCTTTGCTTTAAGCAGAATTATGGAGTCTCCTAAACTTTTACGATAGGAAGGTGACAAACTAATAGTAGGTATGAAACAATAGTAATGAAATGAATGCATCTTCTTTAGCTAGTAACTTCTCTGCGCAATTTCCCCAGGTACAGGAGGAAGAATGAAATGCCAGAAAATGTGGGATCAATACCTGGGCAATTTTTGGTCCTTGTTGGGATCCTTTGGAAAATGGAGGTGGAATCTTTGGTTTTGAGCCAACTTGGCTTCATTCTGCATATTGACATTGCTGAGGTGGGGCAGTGAGTGTGGGAAGGCATTTTATGTGAAACGGTGGTTGTTTATCAATATTTTGCATTTTTCAGCTTGGAGGGCTTGGCAAGGCCAATGTTGCCTTGATGTCGGACTTCACTAAGAAGATCTCAAAGGACTACAATGTACTGATTGAAGCAACTGGAATGGCATTGAGGTAGGTCTATCGCATGTACAGAACGTGGAGTAAGTTGTTTAAATTTGTTCTATCTAAAGACCTGCAGTTACAAACTTTCTTGGCCATTAACAGCACCCCACTTAAATGTAGCCACGAGGGGGATCTCCAACAACTTCTTGAATAAAGGAGGTCCTGTGATAATGGGAACTGGATGCTGCCCTGCAGAATGTGAAATGGATGTCCAACCCACATGGCCATGTGGGAGGGTGCCAATAACTGCCATGAAAAATGCTTCATTGCCATCCTGGGAGCATCCTTTAATGTCTGGCAGTCTATAATGGCGATGTACCATCCTCAGATGTACATCACCTGCCCTTGCGAATTTCACTGCCCTGTGAGTGTTCCAGAGAAATTGTTTATCTCAACTGCTGTTGAAGGTATTTTTCATTTTACATGCCTACCAAACACATTCAGGGGCTGCTGTGTTGATAGCCTTGACAGCTTATATAAAATTATTCGTTCCTAATTATATAACCTTTTCCCAGGGCATCATTCATTATTGACACCAAGGCTATGATTCGCCAGATCACAATCAATGATTTGAACCTATATAGATCTGTGGATGAGACACTCCGGTTATTGAAGGCACTGCAGTATATTGAAAAGCATGGGACAGGTGAGTATTTTTTTTTTTGTCTTCTTAAATTGTGTATTGTAGACCAGGGCCTGCCTCAGTGGATGTGTGGCTAAGGTGCGCGGCTGCTGACCCGAAGGTCGCATTTCAATGGAGGCAAAATGGTAGAGGCTCGTGTACTGCGCGATGTCAGTGCACGTTAAAGAACACCAGATGGTCGAAATTTCCTCGGCCCTCCACTACGACATTTATCATACTCATATCGTTGTTTTGGGAGGTGAAGCCCCAAATATTATATTTATTATTATTATTATTATAGACCAGGGAGTCCTAAACCTTCGGGCCTTGGGGAGCCCAAACAGGTTTTCCGGAATGCTTCTGCACCCCTCTCCCACCCTTGTGAGAGTTGCATAAAGCACCCGCTGACCATATACTGTATGCTTCAGACACCGTGCACTGTAAGCATTGTGCTCATTGCAAACTAAGTGCCAGATAAACAGAATCCTATTTTATACCTCTGCCACATGGGCACAGAAAATGAAATTAACTTTCTAATGCCTTAAGATTTAATGCCAATTGTGTGGTGCCGCAGGGGCACATGAAATAACATTCGCCGTAATGCCATTCGGCACCTAATGCCTTCATTAGAAATCGTTCGACTGAAAAATGTCTACTCTCAGCCCCAAAGCATGCCCAGTAGAATGCACGCACAGAAAACATTTAAAATAGCATCGATTATGTCCAAAATATTTTATGCATGAACAGAAAGCATACCGTATTTACTCGCATAATCCTCGCACTCGCATAATTCTCGCACCCCCCACATCGCCCAAGAAAAATACGAAAAAATTTTTTCCTCGAGTAATTAGCGCACCCCCGAAAACTGCCGCAATAATGTTGTCTGCTCGTTCCAGCCACTGATGATGATAGGATGGATGGATGGATGGATGCTATGAGCGTCCCCTTTATAACGGGGTGGTGACAAGTATGCCACCAGGCTCGAAAAAAAAAAAAAAAAAACCTTTTTTTCTTTTTTGGTGTTGGCCTAATGCCTCTACTTCGATAAATTCTATCTTAATGGAAAAAAAAGGTAAATTTTCAGCTTAAGTTCTCTGCCATTTACGGCACACTGTCCATATTTTATTTTTCCAATATTTATTTTTGTCCTTTCTCTCTAATTTTCTGCCACCAATACTCTAACCGTCTCTTACTTATTTCAATCGCGGGTGTGTTCAGCTTTCCATTGTTGTCCCTAAAACCCAAGGCTTCCTGTAGGCTCGTGCCCAAACGTACACCTGGGTGGATATCTCCACATTCAATCAGAACATGCTCCGCCGTTTCCTTATCTTTCCCGCAGCATGTGCATTGTTCTTCTTCTTTACTGAATCTTGCTTTATAACTACGCGTTCTAAGGCAACCCGATCTCGCTTCAAACAGTAAAGCGCTTCCCCTTGAATTATCGTAAAATGCCTCCCTCCTTATTTCATTTTTGCCCTTTCGGTAGTTACTCAAAGCCGGTTTTTTCTCCATAGCTGCCATACAGTAAATCCTCTCCGCCTCCCTGACTTTTCCCTTAACGCTCTTTGTTGACATATGGCTTACAATACCAGCCGTATATTTACTAGTGAGTCTTCTAGTTCTTTTTCTCCACTGTGTGTCCACGCTCTTCCTATACAGATAACGGAACACCTTCTCTGCCCATCTACTCTCCTTCATATTTCTTAGCCTTTCTTCGAACCTTATTTTGCTCTGCGCTTCCCTCGCCTCAAAACCTGCCCACCCCATATCGCCCTTTACAGCCTCGTTTGTCGTCTTCCCGTGAGCACCCAACGCGAGGCGTCCCACAGTCCTTTGATTTACATCCATTCCCGATTGCACCTCTGCCCTCATGCACACCACTGAGTTCCCAAAAGTAAGCCCTGGAACCATTACACCCTTCCACAGACCTCGAAGCACCTCATACCTATTGTATCCCCACAACGCTCTGTGCTTCATTATTGCCGCATTCCTCTTTCCTTTTGCTGCCGAGGCTTTTTCCTGTACCTCCATGTATCTATCACTCTCATTTACCCATACTCCAAGGTACTTGTATTCACTTACCCTCGGTATTTCTTGGCCTTGTATGGACACCGTCTGATCACTGGGATCATTGAATACCATCAATCCACACTTCGTTACACTGAATCCTAGTCCAAGAGCTTCACCTTCCCTTCCGCATATATTCGCCAGCTGCTGTATATCATCTCGACTGTCCGCAAATAAGACAATATCGTCCGCATAAAATAAACCTGGAAGCTTCTGCTCAATCATCATGCCGCCCTGTTTGTGTGACAGATTAAAACCAATGTTGCTACCTTCTAGCGCTTTTTCCATACTCACCATGTACAGCATGAATAACAGCGGGGACAAAGGACATCCCTGTCTCAGACCCTTGCTAACCTCAACGTTCTCTTTGCTACGCATTCCTTCCCACTCTATGCAAACTGTATTTTCTCGGTATATCTCCCTCAAAAGCTGTATACAGTCGTCGCCCATGCCCATTCCTTTCAATATATCCCACAAAATTTCCTGATTAACGTTGTCGTATGCTCCAGTGATGTCTAGAAAAGCCACGTACAAGGGCCTATTCTCTATTTTAGATATTTCTATACACTGAGTGAGAACAAACAGGTTATCGTCTAACCGCCTGTCGACTCGAAATCCGTTCTGAAGTTCTCCCAAAATATCGTTATGTTCGGCCCATGTTTCTATTTTCATTTTTACTGCTTGCATCGCCAACCTGTATAGTACCGATGTAATGGTTAGTGGTCTATACGAGCGAATCTTGTCCTTTTCTCCCTTGCCTTTATAGATTAAGTTCATTCTACTTTGTCTCCAACTGTCCGGTATTTGTCCGGACTTTAAGCTTTTTTCTACTGCTTTTAACAATGCTTCTTTAGTGTTATGTCCTAGTTCGTTAATGAGGCTAACGGGAATCCCATCTAAACCCGCGGCAGTGCGCTTTGGAATTTTTCCTTCGGCCTTTTTCCAGTTGAAATTATCAAGTACTAGCTCTTCCTCTGTTGCTTTCTCCGCCACACTTTTACTCACCGGGGAGATCCCCTGGACGCTCTTTTTAAACGAATCGGCTGTTACCTTTTGGATGTAACCTAGCGCTTCGTACGCTTCCAATTGATTTCCTCCTTCATCTAGAATATGTTGTTGCGTTGTGACAGACTTCCTACCTAGCGCCTTTATGTGGCTCCAAAAAATCCTAGGCGCGGCCTCCTTTTTTTCGTGTATCTCTGTCATCCAGCGTTCACTTTCACCTTTAATTTTTGCCTCTACCAATTTCTGTACAAGGGATTTTTTCTCTAAATATATTTCCCATATTTTTTTGACTTCGTCCTGCGGCCGCTTCTCCTTTTTTGCCTTTCTATGCTCCCGTGATGCTTCGCGTCGCTTCTCGATCGCCTCCCGGATTTCCTTGTTCCACCAACATTTTGGCTTCCTTTTTCCTTTCCAGCAAACAGTTTTCTTCTCTTTCCCTATCTCCTTCGTCATTAGATGTAACAGCTCACTATACTCCCAGTCCTTGCCTGGTATTTCGCCTACTTCTTCCTCGACTCTTGCGGCTATATTTATTATTTGTTTGTCATTTAAATACGAGCTGCCAGACTTTGATTCCATGCTCATATTTTCAGTTTCGTATCCCATTTGTAATGTTATTCGTTTATGATCACTACCCAAGCTGTTAATGCCTTCCTCGTCTATCCTCATTTCTGTCAGTTTGTGGTAAATTCCTTCAGTCATGAGACAATAATCAATACTTGATTGCTTGTTTCCGACTTCCCATGTGATCTGGCCGTCACATTTAGGCCCCGTGTTAACTATCTCCAGACTATGTTGCTCGCAAAGATCTAGTAATAACTTCCCATTGGTGTCTGAATATCCGTCAAGGACATGTATGTGGGCATTCATGTTCCCTAGAAGGATGATTTCGGCCCCATTACCAAATTCCTTAATATCCGCACTCATGCAATCCACTATCTCCTGATTCTTTTCTCTGCAGTTATTCCCCGTCCACAAGTAGGCTACCCCTAGCCACGTTTCCTTTCCACCTACTGTGCCCAGAACCCAGAGGTGCTCTGAACACGTCTGTTTCACTCTAACCCATTTGGCTCCGCGATGAATTAGCATTCCTACACCCCCACCTTTCCTTTCCGATATGGTCCTGTTACACCCTTCCCAAACATAATTTTCAATATGTGGTGGCTCTTCCAAGTCTCTAAGGTGTGTTTCTGTAACCGCATACACGCCTATCTGTTCTTTGTTTAACTGCTCCTCAATCTCTAACCATTTTGCCTTCTTTCTGCCACCCTGCATGTTTATGTAACTAATTGCAACACGCGCCTTTTTCCTTTTTCTTTTACCTTTTTTCTGGTTTTTCGCAATTCTACCTGTCAAAGCGTCCTCCTGGTTGTTTTCCCTGTTACGAGCTACCCCGGACTCCGAAGGGCCCGTGAGCCCCCCAAAAAAGCTACTGCGCGTCCTGCCAGTCGCCAGCCCACCTCGTGCCCAAGCCTCTTATCGAAATGAATCTTGTCTCTTTGGAATCCACCCCACCTGTGCACTTCCCTGTTTAAATCCACTACCTCGAAACCCTTCTCTCGACTAATTCGCCATATCTCTTTGTTTGCGTCGACAACCGCTCTTTGCAGGTTGACGTTGCGCACTGGTACTTCCGGTACTGTGCATACTACAATTTGCACCTGGGGGGACACGGCGCGCATGTCATCCACCCCTTTCGCCAAGGTCGTCGCTAGTCCTGACGATTCTTTTTTCAGGACGTCATTTAGCCCTCCCGCAATTACAGCGAGGTTACGATTGTTAGCTTTAGCTGCGAGTTGTTCACCCGCTTGACTCATTACTGTCCCCAGCGTTTGTCCTGGGAACGTCCCTATCGCAACTCTCTTGTCGCCTTTCACCCTTTCTTTGATTGCCGCTGCGCATCGGACTAAATTTGAGTCACCGGCGATGATCTGTTCAGACATTCCTTCTGAAACCTGCACCTGGCTGCTGACTAGGTGACTAGCGTGAGTCACGGCTGCTGGTTTGCTCCCTCCCTCCCTCAAAACTACTTCCCGGTAGCTGGGCCCTGTGACCAATGTATCTGCCTTTGTCATGCCTGTTTCCTTCATCTCTCCCGCACGGGGGGTCGTCGCCATAATGCTTCCGCCGTCACCTGCGTCTTCGTTCCCTTTCACGACCTTCGATAGGCCCTTCTCGGCTGACCGGAGCCTTTCTTCCATGGCTGACGTTTTCTCTCGCTCCTTCGCCAATGCATTCTCCAGCTCTGCGATTTTCTCCATGAGCCCACTCTGGACCGCCATCATATTTTTCATTTTCTCCTCGAACTCGCACTGTCTACACTTGGCGTCATCTTCTGCTTTCTCCTCCGCACTAACTTCCACCTTCCAACCTACCCCGCAGCTCAGTTTACCGATGCCCACGTGTTAGAAAACTGTACTAAAATACACTGGTCTAAGCCAAAAGGAACCACAATAATAAATAAATACGCTACACTTCACAGCACCTGCGCATGCACGTGGTCGGTCTACGCGCAGACCTCAGCCACGTGGTGGCTGGAGAAAAAAAAAAGACACAGTACAAAATACTAAAAAAAACGTACACCGTAATAGACCTAATCAAGCTTTACGCTAGCACCTTACGTTCTCATAGCGCTACAGACAGAGGCAAGCTGGAAACATGCAAAAACACTTATCTGTAGCTGTCATTCCGGAGCTCTCCAAAAACACGTCCGACCTCGACCACACTCTCCCGGCGACCACACTCTCCCAGCGCGCGCCATTTGGCGCCATCTCTTAAGCATCAAGCGTACTATTGCACGGAGATCCAATCCAATCTAAGCCAAGCCGAAGTGGCCAGTGCGCGTTGCGGCGTGTTTTGTATGTTGTGTCGGTTATCTTGGCACGTTATGGGGCGATACTGAAGTCACACGGCTGCTTCAAGTTGCAAGTGATAGATCATACGCTATACAACGGCAACAGAGCCGCCGGTAGGCCCTTGGGAGCCTACGAGTTTTGTGTTCGCTACTGGTGACGGCAGCTGAAAGCCACCAAGACGCGTTGGGCCTGCTGTGTGCCTAAAACTGGGATTGATGGTAAACTTTATTTCTTCAAAAGGAAACTGCGGACGATTCTGTTAAATAGCCATCAGCCCAATACTGACATCCTATGCTTACCTTTTGAGGGCTCCTGTTGAGCGCCGACCGCTACCACTATGCCCGCAACGCCCACAAGCTTCGCGTATGGTATTCTAATTCTCGACTATTTGCTTCCACTTTTTCTGTCTCAAATAAATCTTGCCTTGTGTTGAACCTCTGCTTTTATTGTTGAGGTAAGTTCTAATTAGTACTTTGTAAAGCTTGCTGTAAGTTGCTGGTGTGAGAATCCCGATTTGCGGCCACTTCGTTTTTTTTTTTTTCGCTCTCTGCGTTTTCGTGGAAAGTTTTCCCTGTGTAATTCTCGCACTCCCCAACTTTGCATCAGGTTTCCGGCAAAAAAAGGTGCGAGGATTATGCGAGTAAATACGGTATTATTTGCCTGTTGCACCATAAAGAAGTCCACTTCGGGGTCGCAACGATTCCGAAATGGCATGGTACCATGAATAAATGAACCTGGCTCTGAGGTGCATTTATTCTAGCTACTCTCGTTTTGCAAGCGTCTCTGTCCTTCGCGAGAAGGCAAATCTGAAAACACTCGCTCATTGTAGAATAGTCTCTCGATTAAAATTCATCTATCAATTGTGCCATGGTCACTTCAAAATTGCACCCAATCGCTACATGACCAACCTGTCCGCGCGCTTTGACCGTATTCATCATAATAAAACAGTTCGACAACCATTCAGTCATCTGAACGTTCATCAGTACTAATTATTTCCTCATGCTCTTTCATTATGGAACAAGTTACCTCAGGAGGTCGTTAATGCGGACACGACAAAAATGTTCGCCCATCTCGTCAATGACCTAACACTTGATTTTTAATATGCAATATCTTATGTTCCTCATTAGTGCTGAGATTTTTTGTATTTCGGTATGCATGCCATTATTGCTATGTATTATTCATATTTTCCCTGACCCTGAGAATTTCCTTATTTTTGTACCAAGTATTGCATTTTCTTATATTTTTATATTCTGTTTTGTCACTGACATTTGTTACCCCCTCCTACTTGGGCCCGAACAGGGCCTGCAGTATTTGTAAATAAATACATAAATAAATAAATATTCTAAGCTTCAGATTCAACACGCAATGGCCAAAGTTGCTGTGATCAGTCGAGATGTTGTAAAAGACAAAAACAAACTCAAGCTAATGGCAATATAAAAGCTTACTGTTATGTCTCAGTATTCTTGAAAGCAGGTTAGAGTTGTTAAAATTTGTGTTTATATTTTATTGTTATCCTAAAATTGTGCATTTCAAGAGTTGTTGCTATCGACATTGTCAGGTTACATTCCATTTAATTTAGATGTGTGCCAGCTTGGCTGATGAAAATGTCATTTAGAAACTTGATTGCTCTGACAGCTGAATGTGATTTTTTATGCCCCTGTGGCGTGGGTATTACAAAAATGCTTTCGTGCCTGTTTTCTTTTTTGCAAAACAAATATAAACGCATACAGTCTCACTGCAAAATGGTTGTTGACCAGTACACAAATCATAAGGCTATGCATAAATGTTTGCATAGTACATTGCATAGTTTCTCACAATAATACCTAGAGAAAAGTGTGGTGCCACCGTCTATGCGAATTTCTTAAGGGGCTCAGTTGGAGCGCTGGGAATGATAGTATATGTGTGCGAGGCTTGTGTTGGCTGGTGTGGAGCGAGGCTTCAACTTAAAAGCAAACACGGCTGCATAAATAAAGCTTCTGTAAAAGAATGTTTATCAGTAGACCTCATTGACATGTATTACAATTCTAAAATAGAAGTCCATTCACTTTGACGGCACAACCAAACGGCGAAAGAAACAGACAACATAAAAGTGGTGAAGGGAACGCTCGCTTTGTTATCTGCCTGCCAAGTTTAGCGGCCGTTGGTTACTTCTTACGCTTCGTGAAATTGTACGTCAACGCAGAAGGTTACAGTGCTACTGTAATTACTCGATTCTACCGCGCCCTCGATTGTAACGCGCACTCGGTTTCCAGGACGAAAAAAAAAAAGTCATCGATTGCAACGCGCACCCATTTTTCTCGTTGGCCCACACGATCGCACCACTCGGAAAAACAACTCCTTTCGGGAGCGTCTTTCGTTTAAATATGAGGTACGGAGGAAGCTTGTGCCCATCTGACGTGCAACAGAGCATTGTCGTCACTCTAGTTTTACCGTGGCCCGATGTCAGCATGCGAACTTGCTTCGCCCCCTTCTTCTCGATGGTTGTGGTGCCAGGTATGTCGAAGTAAAGAGGCATCTGATCGGCATTCCCGATTTGCCCAAGCAGGTAGCCGTTGTGCCACAAGTTAAGGAGGAACCTCTGAAAACTGTGAAGCTTTTCATCGTACTCCTCCGGAAACTTTTCGCATATGCCCATTCGCCTTCGAAGGGAAAAGCCTTTCCTCTTCATAAATTAGTCAGCACCTGCTCGCTTTGAACTAGCTCCGCATTAGCCCTTTTTCTATGGCTAACTGCATAGCCCGCGCTTGGAGCAGTTCTGTCGTCACGGGCCGCTGTGCCGCTCAAGCACATACTCACCGAGCAGCTCTTCAATTTGTGGAAACCGACCCTGCTGTGGTCCACTGAAGCCTTTGCATGAAGCTTCACTGTCGACAATCTTCTGCTTTTGTTTCCGCCAGTCCCGCATGCATGTTTCGGGAACTCCGAACGACCGCGATGCAGCCCGATTTCCGTCTGTTTCTGCAGACGCGATGACTTTTCTTTTAAAAGCGGCATCGTGGTGCACTCGTCGAGTTTTTGGAGTCTGACCTTCCATGCCATCGATGCTAATGCATTACAAGATGACGAACTCCTTGGCACATGTACGAAGTGGGGCACAGGGGAAACACATAGGCAGAAATGGCCAACGCGCCATGCTGACGCACGTAGGGGGCGGCCATTTTGGAAATGTCGATGGCAATAGAATGACCGTATTGATTTTTTTTTTTCGTACTTGATTCTAACGCACATGCGATTTATGAACTCGCTGAACCGGAAAAAAGGTCCGCATTAGATTCGAGTAATTATGGTAAATAAAACACGTTTTTGTGCAATGACAAAAATCAACAGCTTATTACGTGCTTTTTTTTTAGTAAGAAATCAATCATTTTACCGTGCAGCCAGACGTGTATTTGAGGTACTATACAGATCAGAGTCAAGCTCGAAGCCCACATATACCATCATTCCTTTGCATCCAGCAACTCACTAGCGCCAGATTTTCTTCTAGGTAAGTTTGTGAGTAACTATATGGTACGTAGTACACAGCCAGCAAGAAGCAGTGCTTCTTGCGCATATCAAAGTGCCTATTGTGCATTTTGATTACAGAACTGTCATTGTGCAGTGGTAAATCAGCATGTATGAAAACTCTGCCACATGAATTCCGGTGTGCCATGAGCTATGAAGAAAGCTTTGAGGTGCCCATTAGTGTTGTTTGAACGGGTTTGAATGGGTTTGAACACGAAGTATCATCTTCTGTCTCTTAAGTTGCAGGATCACCAAATTGATTCTCCCACACATGTTACAAACTGCACGCATGAGCATGAATGGTCAGTGATCTGTGTGATCTGTCTCCTTGAGTATGCAAATCGTGCAAGTTTCATTACGTGCTGTGGTTTTAGTGCTGATACGATGTGCGTATCAATGGCTTTAGAATAGCCGCTAAGTCTCCTGCGATTTTCATAACACGACCATGTATGGTGACGACGTAACTGACAGTGTGCGCGCGTCCAACGCTCGACTAGTCAAATCAACGGCTGCTTTTTGCAAGCTCTGTGAACAAAACCGCGGCAGATGCAATTATAGATAGCATAAAACGAATTAATTTTGAAGGCAAGTCCGCAGCCAGAACACTTAGATTGAAAACAGAACTACCACTTGCCAGAACCGTTGCGCACAAAACCGCGGTTGCGTCGACATGATAGGGAGCTCCGAGGGCACGCGGCTAACGCAGTGGTAGATGAAAAGCAGTAAAGACGGAAAAAAGGCTAAAAGCGTTTCGGCGTTCCTGTCCAAAGAATCTTATAGCGAGCAAAGCTTTGACCCACGCTTGCGCGGGAGCCAGCTATGCCGTCTCGTCCGTTAACGTTTGTTCCAGGAAGACATATACGAGCTTTGACATAGATTTTGCTAGTTGTTTTGATGATTCGAAATTTCTGAAGTATTTGCTCACGCTCCCCCCCCCTTTTGAGACTCTCACCTTTTGGGAGAAACCTTATACCTGTGTCACGTGGGCGCCAAAAAGTCTTTTAAGTAAGCGGTCTTTTACGAAGTTGAAAGACTTTTAACAAAGAGGTGTTGCGGCGCAGACACACTGCAGCAACGATCTCCTTTTAGTGTTTTCGTTCGAAGACGCTAGCGAAAGCATGGCGCTAGCAGTTAAGAGAAGCAATGAAAATTAAACGATGTATTACGATGTACAAATTAAAGACTTGTTGCACTGCTCGTTTCTTCGAATAAATTAAGAATAAGAGATGAAGAAACACCAATGTGAAAGTTTGTTGTACTAGTTAAGGAAGCATTCCCATAACTAGCGACGTGCACAAGTCGGTCTGGCACCACTGGGCTTTTATTTACCGTATTTGTTTTTCGCTGCTCTCGACACGTTATGGGCGACCGTGTGGAAGAAAAAGCGAGGATCGCAAGCCTCACGGCCTGCCTTCTCGCTCTGGAAAGCGAGGCAGACGCTGCAAAAGCCGCCAAGGAGAGGATCAAGCAGCAACTGCTGTTCAGCAATTCCCTGCTGTGCGCACTGGAGCTGTCGGAGAAGGCCTGCGATCGATCGATCTGGGCCTTCAGACGAAACGAGAGGTGGTTCGAGGGAACTGTACCTCACCTCGGTGAGCAGAACTTCAAGCAATCTTTTCGAGTGTACCCGTCCACCTTTCGTTTCATTGTGGAGAGCTTGCGCAGTGAGCTTGAAAGACAGTGCACCAGCATGCATGAAACCATCACTCCTGAGAAGCGAGTCGGCATTGCCCTATACAAGCTTGACCACTTGAATGACGGGCAAACACACGACTGCCACGCTTTCCTCGCTTGTGCAAAATGGCATGGCGCGAGACCGAGCGTCACCACATGATATTGCCGACGCGTTGTAGCTGCTTACAAGAGTAGAAAAGGAAATAACCATTAAAAAAGTTCATTACACCTTCTGCAGGATATGAAATTTCTTTTTACAAAGAGTTTTGGTGACAGAAAAATAAGCATTCGCTCTTTTTTTCCCACCACTCGAAAATTGCTGGCGCCCACTGGTTTCGAGGCTACTAATTCGGAGCCGTAAAAGAGATCGACGAACTCCGTTTACGAAAAAGACCGCTTCTGAAAAGGAGTTTGCTGTGTGCCTTGTGTCTGCTGTCAGGAACTCCTTTTCGGAAAAAGACCTCTTACTTAAAAGGCTTTCAAGTGCCCGTGTGACAGGGGTATTACCCTTGTGGTTCGGCCACTCCGCAACGCTGATTTTTGCGCTTGCGATTGGACCCCCGCCCCCCCTATTGTTTTTTGCAATGTTTTTTTTTTCTTTTGGTGTAAAAAAAAAGTGGGGAAAACAATACAGTGCGACCCCTCTCCCCTCTTCTGTTGCGGGAATCTCCCGGATTCAGAATCCTTGCACTTGGCAGGTATGCTTTATTGCTACTAGATGTGGGTATTTTGCTACTCACAGACTCATTGTGTGCTGATGTGGTGTGCATTAGCTTTGTTGAACAGCTTCTTACCAGGTTATGTAAGAAATTGTAGTTAGGCACCGAAAGTTGTGTGCATAATGAGGAGATTTTGTTGGAAGAATTTTATCAAATCGTTTCATTATGAGCTAAGAAAAGCAATATTTTGAAGCGGCCCAAAACCATGAGGCAAACTTGTAGCTGTTGCCACTCCATCTTGAAATATTTGTGCAGGAACACAGAAGAGACACACGAACAGATGTAATCTAACCACTGGTTAATTTTCAACGTTCATTAATAACCTTCAGATCTGCACACACGGCACATCTTATGGTCACATGCTCAATGAACAGCAGATAAGGGCGAAATTTTTCAGTCAAGACAACCGATGGGTGGCTAACACACTTGTATTCCAGCTTGTCCATATGATAGGTTTCCATGATTTCTCTTGAAGTTCAGTTTTGATGCCTATATTCTAAGGTAGTATATTAGTAAAACAAGGCGAACATGTGCACTCTTTGCAATGCAGTGCTAAATGTGCGGCCAAAAACAAAATCGGAAGAGTGTGCGCGTTGATTAACTAAACATGTGACAAACTGAGCAGTGTAAAGGAGTATCGTAGCAATAAACACAAGCTCCAATTTGTAAAATGTACAAATAATGTGGTGTATAGTACACAGCTGAACTCCATTATAAGAGGCATGCTCTGAGCAGCGATTCTCGCCTTTTATATGAGATGTCTCTTATAAGCAGAGCACCATGTAGGCAGTTTCCTATCAACCCATATTTTACTTTAGGCACATTTGTGTTTGTTATGAAGGGGTTCGACTGTCCCTCTGACGTGTAGTCATGTGCATGTAGGGCAGACTGGCAGATGTATTAACACGAGGCTAAGGGAGTATATGTCAAGTCTGAAAGGTCACCCTAATACACAATTAGCCCTGCATTGCAATGAGTGCACGTGTTTGCCTTGTTTCAATAATGGTACAGTAGACTTGCAATAATTCAAACTCTGATAATTCATACTTTAGGTTAATTCAAACAAAAATCTATTTTTTGGTTGGCTTTTTATTTTTTCAGTGTAACTAAAAGCCTCTTAATTAAAACTTCATCATTTATTTGTGGTTCCATATGATAAAATATCTGCTGGGCGATTCCACGAAAAATCGACACGGGTTCAAAAGTTGATATTTTAGATTTCATTGAGTATTTTATATTTCGTGCACCTCTCACCAGGTAGCCCGAAAGTCAACTTCGTTTTATGATTAACGGCATAACTTACAAGAAAATAATATCAAACTTCACCCACACGAAGGCACCAATTTCGTCACCTGTCATTTTCGAAAATTGCAGATGCTATAAACAGACAAATATTTTTGTTTCAGGGAAAATATTTTTTACCTGAAATGCATGTCTAATGAAGAATGAATTTATACGGTTTCAAGTTTGTAGACCTTAAGAAAATAGCTTTTAAAAATGTCTAATTTTGCGACAGTTTAAAAAAAGTTACGTACTCCCAATTTTTTTTTTTTTTTTTCGAAAGTAATGCAAGCAGCGTTTTCAAACTTGACACGTTTTAAGGATATAGTGTGTTCATAAGGTACATAAGTTATTGCTGCCGTAGGGCAAACGTAAATTTTTATATATTGCCTCAAAGTTCTCATATTGGCAAAAGTGTACTCCACTGAAATTTGAATAATAAAAAAACCCCATCTTCGATATTTCTTAAAATCTCGTAAATAGACAACCGAAGGCCATCATACAGTAATATAGAAAAACATGTTGCATTATTTTGTTTTTAGCGACAATATTCGAGGTACAAATCGGAGCTTTTCGAGAATGCGCTGATAAGTTGAGAAATCTAGAAATCGGAACGTAAAAGCGGCAATGAGCTTCAAACGCGCGTAAGGTGACCGCATTTGGTGAAGAAAGGCTGTTTTAGCAGATAGGTGTAACTATTTTGAACACAATATTCTACAGTATCTGAATCCCCTCTTATACGTAGAGCACTGAGACTTCTAATATGTGGTGCCTCTCCATTACTGACACACAGATGGAGCTGCTGTGACGGCCATGTATTTGCAGCACGTTGGGTAAAACAATTGAATGTTGAATGAGTTCATAAACGATTCATAACAAATTTTTATCATTTGGGGCACGAAGACTGCCGCATTAGATTGAAGAACACGCTTTAGGGCAGGTTGTCATCCGTCGTCTGCTCTACAGATGAATTGCTGTGCGCCGCATCTCGGAGGCAATGCTTTAGATCATATGGTTCAAAGTAGGGACAAAGATTACGCCTCCCGTAATTTTATTGACAAAAACATTGTGAAATTCATTTTAACGTACTATACTTCAGTTTCGCATTCGCACTGTGGATACTTGCGCACTCTGTTTTACGTCTGCTCTCATTAAAGATGAGAGACAGGAACAGACGACAGATAGATCACTTTCGTGCTGCTGGTTTCACGCATAGTTTCATTGCCAGTAATTTGAGCCTCAAGGAGCGTGGCGATGGCTGACCACTTCAGCCGGGATAGAGTTTTTTTGTTCAGATTACCTCATGTTGCATAAAAAGAAAATACCTTAACAAAGAGACTTTCGCAAGGTGGAAGACATCGGCCTGTTTGCCCTCCAAAAGCTTTTGCCGAAAGCTGCCCACCATGCACATCACTATGACCACGTCTGCCAGAACTGCTTCAGACGCCTCAGAGATATGCTGTCTTCGTCTCATGGCTTCTCAGCAGAAATGGCTTATGAGTTTTTGCCGGAAGTAGAAAAAGGCAGAAGTCAAGAGCGGTGTGTAAACACGCCTGAAGCATTGTCACATATGCGACTGGAGAAGCTTCATGCACAAAATAGCAAAGTTCATGCAGAGCCAAGACAACTTAGCAGCAATTCTACAGTAACCGTGAAATGCCACCGTAACGTGTGTAACCGCCACTTTCAACCATCAGATCTAAAATGCAGTGTGTGTGCCCAGTGGTTCAAGTACTTCAAGCAAGCCTATGAAGCGTGTTTCTTCGTATCAAGAGTGCATGCATTTGTTGACACGTTGAGCGATATAGAGTGCCGAAAGCTCCAAGCGCTTATACCAAACTTGTCAGCTTACATGATATACAGATCCCGACGCTGGCGCGCAAAACACGGGATATGGTTAGCACCACATGCGGTAAAAAGGACACGGCTGAACCAAATGGACGTCCAGGCAGCTATGGCTTACTACTCTAAAGATGAGTATAGCTGTTCTCGGCAGAGTCCCAACAAAAAAGATGTAGTATCTGTTATCATTGACGGAAAAAAGGAGCTTGTTTCGAAAAGGTTTATGACTCGTTCGATGTGAGAGGCTTACCGTCTCTTTAGAGAAGCTAATCCGAACACGTCTATTGGGCTCTCAGTTTTATTCACTGAGGCCGAAGTGGGTTCTTCTTGCATCACACCAAGAAGTGTGCCTTTGTATACTGTGCTAATGCCACGGAGTGTGTTTCTGCCCTACAAGACGTCACCGATGGTGCCTACGCTGCGGACTTCTTGAAAGAACTATGTCTTTGCAGCTCCCTTACAAGTGATTGTTTTTTAGGCCATTGTGACTATTGTGCTAAGGAGGACGCTCTGACAGCCACATGTTTAGGAATCCCTGAAGATATTGACGTAGCCTATGCAGAATGGGAAAATGGCGATGTAGTAAGAAAAGCAGCCCTGGCAAGTGCTTTTGCTGCCAGAGCTAAGTCTATGGTTCGTGAAGTGGATTACCCATGATTACATAAGATACATTCAAAAATCAGCAATACGCCAGGCGAAAGAGAACCAAGAAAAAGAATCTTGCATTTTTCACTTTGATTTCGCCGAAAATTGGACAGCCATTGTATCGAATGAGGTACAGTCGTATCACTGGCACAAAAGACAGGTGTCTATATTCACGTGTGTCGTCACAAGAAAGCAATCAATTCAAAATTTTTGCCGTCATCAGTGATGACATATGCCAAGATGCTGCACATGCCTGTTTTGCTCTACAAATAATTCACAACTATATGAAGGAACAACTTAAGCCTGACATGCATGTTACTTATGTTTCTGATGGTGCATGCAGTCAAAAACAAGTACCAGTTGTTCGAGTTATGTCAGAAAGATCATATATCACCAACGTGGATTTTTTCGGCCACAGGACATGGCAAGAACTCTTGTGACGACGTTGGTGGCCTACTAAAGCATCAGGCTACGCTCTACAACCTCAGAGTGGCAAGCTCAGCTGTGATCATGTCAGCATCCCAAATGGTGGCGCAAATGAGCGCGAAGCTTAAGAATGTCAAGCTGCTGTGTGCAAATGCAGACGAGCGCTAGAAACATTCCGTCAGTTTAAGAAGAGCCAGTGGAAATTGTTGCCACGTGTTCCAGGCATACGTTCTTGGCATGTTTGGCTAAGCACATCTGAGGGCACTGATCGTGGTCGTGTTTTGTTAGCGTCACATACTGCTAAATGTGATCTGCAAAAGATGCAGCCATTTTGAGCGCATCTCTTGTTTCACGCAGTCATCACCAAAATACCAGTGAGGGTACTTCAAACGCATATGCTTTTTCTAGCGAGACCCAACACTTGCGTTGCAACATTTTCATGTTTGAGTTTATCTGCAAATATAGACAGATGTTTTGCAACTGAGTTACAATGTCGAAGATTTCCTCCATTAGAGCTGTGTTAACAGGAGCATAAATGCGCCTTCATGGGTACGTATTTGTCACAGTGCTAAAACAGCCTTTCTTCACCAAATGCGGTCACGTTTACTCGCGTTTGAAGCTCACTGCCGCTTTTCCGTTCCGATTTCTAGATTTCTCAACTTATCAGCGCATTCTCGAAAAGCTCTGATTTGTACCACGAATATTGTCGCTAAAAACAAAATAATGCAACATGTTTTTCTATATTACTGTATGATGGCCTTCGGTTGTCTATTTACGAGATTTTAAGAAAAATCGAAGATGGGGTTTTTTTTATTATTCAAATTTCAGTGGAGTACACTTTTGCCAATATGAGAACTTTGAGGCAATATATAAAAATTTACATTTGCCCTACGGCAGAAATAATTTATGTACCTAATGAACACACTATATCCTTAAAACATGTCAAGTTTGAAGACGCAGCTTGCATTACTTTTGAAAAAAAAAAAAGGGTAGTACGTAACTCTCTTTTTTTTTTTTTTTTGGAGGGAAGGCCGCTGTGGTAGCTCAGTGATTAGAGCATCGAACGCGTTATTCGAACTTTTTTTAAACTGTCGCAAAATTAGACATTTTTAAAAGCTATTTTCTTAAGGTCTACAAACTTGAAACCGTCTGAATTCATTCTTCATTAGACATGCATTTCAGGTAAAAAATATCTTCCTTGAAACAAAAATATTTATCTTTTTATAGCATCTGCAATTTTCGAAAATGACAGGCGATGAAATTGGTGCCTCCGTGTTGGTGAAGTTTGATATTTTTTTTCTCGTAAGTTATGCCGTTAATCATAAAACGGAGTTGACTTTCGGGCTACCTGAAGAGGTGCACAAAATATAAAATACTCAATGAAATCTGAAATATCTACTTTTGGACCCGTGTCAATCTCTCGTGGAATCAACCTGCTGCTTTCCCACTACTATTTAAAAAGTTTGCGTGCTCATGTATATAATCCTAACAATCTAAAAATGAAAAATAAGCGCCTCAGGCTTTTGAAGCAAGACTTTGCTAGTAAACAAATGTTCGAACCGAAGCCCACGTATGGTAAACCGTGATGCTTCTCAACTGGTGGAGAGCTTTGTGCTGAAGGCACATATAGCAAAGAAGCAGTTGGCAATTCAAGATTTCTTTAAAAGGTCTGATCAACAGTAAATGACCAATAAACTTGTGGACCTTACACCTCTGCTTTCTGTTCTTAAAACACTTAAAAAATGTTCAAAATCAATGCCTAATCATAATGTGTGGTGTCACCTCACCCACAGTCATATATCTGAAAGCTTCTGATAACTCAAACTTCTTGATCATTCAAATAAAATTCAGAGGTACCTTCGAGTTTGAATTAACGAGGGTCGACTGCACCTTAGAATATAGGCATCAAAGTGGAACCTCAAGAGAAATCATGGAAGCCTATCATATTGACAAGCTGAATAAAGGCCACCCATCGGTTGCCTTTATTGAGAAAGAAATTTCGCTCTTGTCTGCTGTTCAGTGACCACGTGACCGTAACCTGTGCCATGTCTGCAGTTCAAATTTTTTTTTTGTGACCAGATTACACAATTTGAGTGTTATTAAGTGAACCTTTTCAAAAAATAAACCAGTTGTTAGATAGCACCCGTTTGTTTGTCTCTGCTGTGTGCCTGCACAAATATTTTAAGATAGATATGTTCCAACTAGCCCCAATCGCAGTCTTGCCACTCGCCTTGTGTAGCCTTTGCAAGCCAAATTCTTTCGTGCCCTCTTCAGTATCGGTGCTGGAGAATCACGTACGTGATGCGGGTGCATCAACATGTCACATGCACGCAAGGTCACGTGCGCCATGACGAGCCGAGGCCAGCCCCAGCATGCCAGTGGCGTCGTATTGGTGTGGTGTTCTCTTTAGGGAACGACCTGTTTCTGCGGTGTACGCGTACATTTGGAGAGGCTTGCACTGATCATGGATCCTTACCACGATACAAAGTATCGCACCACTGAAACTGCTGTCAGAAACGATGCAACAAAATTGCACCAAACATTGTCAGGGTTAGTGCCATGCATAATGCAGGAACGGTGAGAACACTAATGCATACGAAATAGAGGCAGATTAGTTTCTCATATCGCTGTGATTCTATGAAAAAATAATAATGAAAACACGCATGCATTCTGTTTTTGTTTGTTATTTCGCTAAACTTTCATTCATCTGCTAAGCCAACAAATAAAAAATTACTCTAGTAACCTCAAATAATTCTCACAGTGTCGCATGCTGATGTGAGTGATGTCTAGGCACCGATGTTTACCTAGGGGAGCGGTGTCGGAGTCCAGATGACTACGTGGGCTCATTCCTTGTTGCACGTCACCCCCTCCATGTTGAGGTGCATGCCCGCACGAAGAACAAGAAGCGTTCGCTTTGGAATTTCAGCTCTATCTGCAGGACCATAGCATTGCGAATCTTGCTGGACGTAGTCGTGAGTGCCTAGCGATCATGATTACATTGCTTACGTTACACTTGTCTGCGACCTGGTGGGGGGCCCTTTAAGTGCAAAATGCAAGTCAAATTTTCTCATTTAAGTTAACAAATTAGGTGCCAATGGGGGTAAAGTGAGAATAGCTTGCATTTGTTCTAACTGCTCACAGTACCCTAAATTCTACGGATTTGATCCTGGCTGTTGTGGCAGAATTTCAATGGAGGCAAGAGGCCCGTGTACTTCAGGAACCCCAGGTGGTTGAAATTTCCGGAGCCTATGGCATGCCTCGTAAACGTACCGTAATTACTCGAATCTAACGTGCACCTTTTTTCCGGTTAAGCGAGTTCATAAAGCGCATGCGCGTTAGAATCGAGTACGAAAAAAAATTAATACGGTCATTCTATTGCCTTCGGCATTTCCAAAATGGCCGCCCCCTACGTGCGTCTGCATGCGTCTGCCTATGTGTTTCCTATGTGCGGCACTTCGTACATGTGCTGAGGAGTTCGTCATCTTGTAGTGCATTAGCATCCACGGCATGGAAGGGCCGACTCCAAAAACTCGAGTGCACCATGATGCCGCTTTTAAAAGAAAAGTCATCACGTGTGCAGAAACGGACGGAAATGGGGCCGCATTGTGGTCGTTCGGAGTTCCCGAAACGTGCGTGCGGGACTGGCGGAAACAAAAGCAGAAGATTGTCGACAGCAAAGCTTCACGCAAAGGCTTCAGTGGACCACAGCAGGGTTGGTTTCCGCAAATTGAAAAGCTGCTCGGCGAGTATGTGCTTGAGCAGCGAGCGGCACAGCAGCCCGTGACGACAGAACTGCTCCAAGTGCGGGCTCACTAACTTTATGAAGAGGAAAGGCTTTTCCGTCCGAAGGTGAACGGGCATATGCGAAAAGTTTTGCGGAAAAGTACGATGAAAAGCTTCACAGTTTTCAGAGGTTCGTCCTAAACTTGCGGCACAACAACGGCTACCTGCTTGGGCAAATCGGGAATGCCTATGAGACGCCTCTTTACTTCGACATACCTGGCACCACAACCGTCGAGAAGAAGGGGGCGAAGAAAGTTTGCGTGCTGACATCGGTCCACGGTAAAACTACAGTGACGGCAATGCTCTGTTACACGTCAGATGGGCACAGGCTTCCCCCTTACCTCATATTTGAATGGAAGACACTCCCGAAAGGATTGATTGATTGATATGTGTGGTTTAACGTCTCAAAACCACCATATGATTATGAGAGATGCCGTAGTGGAGGGCTCCGGAAATTTCGACCACCTGGGGTTCTTTAACGTGCCCCCAAGTCTGAGCACACGGGCCTCCGCCTCCATCGGAAATGCAGCCGCCGCAGCCGAGATTTGAACCCGCGACCTGCGGGTCAGTAGCCGAGTACCTTAGCCACTAGACCACCATGGCGGGGCGCTCCCGAAAGGAGTCATTTTTTCGAGTGGTGTGATAGTGCGGGCCAGTGAGAAAAATGGGTGCGCGTTGCAATCGATGTCTTACCTTTTTTTTTTTTCCGTCGTGGAAATTGGGTGCGCGTTACAATCGAGGGCGCGGTAGAATCGAGTAAATACGGTATATGATTAAACCAACAGACAGTTATTTCAAGGAAAGCATAGGGGACATTATTTGTTGTTATTTTTGCCTGTGTTTTAATTATTTTTATTCTAAATTGAAAGGAATTAAAGTTAGAAAAGTCACCATTTTTGTCGGTGGAATATCAGGGTGTCTAACAACCTGGAAAAGTTCGGGAATTTCCAAAAAAATCTGCCCTGGTCATGGAAACTGACGACAATCTGTGCGATCGTAACAAAAATAAACATCACCATTAATCAAAGCTTCAAAACCACTACAGTGAACAGCAAGAAGATATGCGAAAAAATAAAAAGCAGTGTATAACTGTTGCTTCTTAGTGTAGACGCGAAAGGATACACCTATTAATAGAATACAAAGTTTACTGATGTTTTGGCATTCGCTACGAGAGCCTTGCTTACAATAATAGCCATAAAAAAGGCACAGGGTGTTTAAGTACACCGAAGTTTTCAACGTAAGCACTGGGAACAGGTTGTCGGAAGCGTCTCATTACTCCTGTTCAGTGCAAGTGCAGTTCACTGCATGTGCTGGTATTCCAGGTGCAGGCAGATGCAACCTTTTCTTTGGCTAGAATATGCGCGTTTGACCAGTCAGTTTTGTGGCCTGTAGATTCCACAAGTTTAGTGAGAGAATATGAGGTAACGCATTGCTTCCCGATATCATATTTATGTTGTTACTCTTTTCATGAAATCGATGGTTTCATCAATGTACTGGTTGTCACAATTTCGGCAGCTTTAAGTGCTTAAAAAAACCATGGAAATTTTCACTCAGCAACTTGTCCTTCATGTTGCCTAAAGCGATCCTTAGCTTCCATGTCGGTACATTTTGATGTCTGTTGCTTCTACATATAGCACAGCATATTTGGCTTTCCAACCACAGCATTAAACACGTCGGTAAATTTTTGCATGTTTGTCCTGACCATGATTTCGGCTTGGCTTGAAGGCCTTCTGGTGAGGATACAACTGCCATTAGCAGAGGCTTGCCAGGCTATGTGATGCTCTTTATTGTTATTATTATAATTATTATTATTGCGATGCAACAGCAAATGTCCTCAGCTACTCACTTAGTGCTGGTAGCTCGTGTTGCAAGGGCTGAGTTGGGTAACTTCACCTAAATTTCTCATTTCAGTTTCTTGAGATGGTATTATTAAATCTGTGATTAGTGTTTAGCGTTATGTCCATAGAACAGTACACAATCGAAGGTAACCTGTCCGTATCTGCAATGAATCTGTGGAATAGAGGGAGCTGTTGTGACCAGACAGGTTTCTTCTTGCCAGGGCATATTCTAACGTCATCGCTTTAAATACTACCCCTAGCTTTTAGTGCAGACATCTGAGGACTTTGTTGAACTTGAAGTGTCAGAGCCCAGAGAAATAAAATATCACCATGCATGTGCTCGTGGTGAAAAAAAAAACAAAGAAAATTATGCAGTATGGCTCTATTCTTGTGATATTGTTAGGCATTGTCAACGTAAGTTGCACAGAATATGCGAGTAGCATTTTTTTGTTTTTTTTTACTACTGAAAAGTATATGTTAGAGGTGTGCAAATTATGTAGGGATGCAAATCAATAGTAGATACGGCAATCCAGGTCGCATCAGGTCCAATTCAATCCACATCCTAAATAAATAGTAGTCTGTAGATACAGGTCGATCTATTCCAATCCAATCTTTAATGGTCTGGGCTGTAACCCAGGCCACTTAGGTTTATCGTGGGCTTCTTCAAACTTTCAGCTGTGGTTAGTTTTAACTCATGTCTTTGCATTCTGCCAAGCAGCCAACTTGCTGACTCCCTGGCTCGGAGATATCATTTTGGCCAGATATTACATATTTTTTCATATTTACCGCACATGCTCAGAATGTTCCGAGCACCTGCGGTACATTTATTTACTTGTTTCATAGGATTGCCTGATTTTTTTTTTTTTATCACTCGTGGGTTTGTTTTCAGGGCACAGTTGTCGAAGCTGACATAACTGTCATGGGATTTCCGTTAAATTATCATGGAAAACCTGGAAAAGTCGGGAAATTTCGAAAAAGCAAATTGGTAGACACACTGGATATGAAGCCACAGCCTACGTATTATGCGTCTAATCATGTACTAATTAAGGTACGATGGAGTACACTTGCTGTACCTTTTGTAGGGGGCTTATTTGCATTTAATCCAAGGGAGTGCTAGGAGGCGCCACCTGTAAACGTGATAGCAATTGTGGAACACTCTTTTGGCCAGAGGGTGCTGTATGGCATATGATCGGAGGGTGCTACATCACACGTAATGTAGTTTTTGCTAGCTTCATTAGATTTTGTTTAAAAATATAACTAATACTGCTGTAGTTGTTTAAACAGGCAAACTGCCAAATAAAGTAGTATTACCATAGTCTCTCCAGCTTTGTTTAGTTAGCCTGAAAAACCACTGCAGTCAAATAGAAAACTTGGTCTGTTCCAGCAATGCTGGTACACATCGGCTTTGTGAAATGAACTGTAGTGGTTCTACACATGCGAAACGTGGCACTAAAACGAATGTGAGCCGCTCTATACCGAGACCAGAAGGCCTCTGCTGTCCTTTAGTTATGTTTAGGTGTTCTGTATTGCATATGCAACATCACAGTCAGCATGGACACGGTGGAATGGAACCTGAAGGTACAGTCTTTTTAAAGGGCCCCTCACCAGGTCCCATACCAAATTTTAGTTAGAGACCGTGGAAGTTGTTGGGTGTCTGATGAGGAACATTTTGTCACAAAAATTTTTTTAATCTGTTCATTAGGAGCTGAGAAAACTGTTTTTTTTTTGTAAGCTGCACGAAACGAGGATGAGTGGAGGCGCGCTCGAAGCCCTTGCCGCTCCTCCGCGTAGCCTTCGCAAGCCAAATCTCTTCCCTACCCTCTTCGGCATCCGACCAACACAGGTCACGTGCGCACGACGTGCCTGAACAAGCCCAACCTCTGTGCACGAGGGCGGCATCTTTTTTTTTTCTTTTTTTTTTTGACCAGCATTGCTTTGAGGTCTACTGCCTGTTTCTGCGAGATGGTAGAATAGATGAGCACAATGAATGCGTGAATGCGTAGGTGCGTTCCACAGCTGTCGTCTGCTCGATGCGATGACCGCGGGGACACGAACGCATGCGAAACGCCGGTGCATTAGCCCTGCATCTCCCTGTTATTCACGCGAGAAAAAAAGAATGCTCATATTCTCTTATTGCGTCTTATTATTTATTTAGAGATTTATTAATCTCTTCAAGCAACAAATACATAAACTACGCATGTCGTGTTAAATAATGTTCGCCATGTCACGTGCCACTGTTGGCAAGCAACGTCAGAGCGTAGTCGTCTACGTAGAGGACCAACGTCACTGCATTGCCGTGTACGTAGGGTCATTCATACGCGCATATCATGCCCTCATTCTCTGGGCGCACGCCTGCAAAAAAAAAAGGGAGAGCAGCTTTCATTTTGAAATTTGACCCATTTCCGCAGCGCATAGCGTTGCAAATACTGGCAGACATGATCATGAACGCCTCATTTACACATTGCGCTTGTCGGCTCAAAGTTGTCAAACCTGGTAAGTGGCCCTTTAAATGGAGTACTTCTGTGAATACTGGTATGCACTTTGTGTTAGGACTCACGGACATTGCTCCCAAATATCCTGAAGTCAGTTGCACTGCTCTTCGCCCAAGACAGTGTTCTCTTTCTTGTGAGTGGCACCGGACGCCGTGCTTGCATGGCTTGTGTTTTTCTGCTGTAGGCAGGCAGGCAAATGCATTGCCGTCAGCACCACCGGGCGACTCTGAACGCATGAGAGAAAAAAAAAAAAGATTGCTCTCTGACAAAAGGAAAACTGCCAAAAGTGCATAAAGTACAATTTTAAGTTGTACATATATGTTTTCAATAAATAAGTCTACCTGCAAGAGATTTTTTTTTCTCCAACCAATAAATTGAACGACGTCGCTGTTGGGTGACGCTATAAGTCATACTTTCACTACTTTCAGTGCCAAATTAAAAATATAATTGGTTTTTTATTGGACAAAGGAATGCTCTCTGCTGGTGATGTGGCTAAAGAATATTATAATTTTCACCACAATTAAAATAATTTGTCTGAGCAGTAGACAGTTAAACCAAGGGATAGTAGTGGAGGCATCATTTTCCTTTTAAATATAGCGCAATCATTTTTAGCGTAAATCAAAAGGAAATAGCGTTTCGAAAATCACCTCTTCCAACGGTGGGATCTGAGCCCAAAACTTGCGAATTTTGCAGAGTTCTTTGAAATACCTTCAAAGTTCACCTTAATTCCTTTAAATTGGTTTCAGCTTTGGGTTCAGTTCTATCTGAACAAGAAATATATATATTATCAATTTAGAATGAAATGACTAAAAATGATAGTTTGTTGTGGTCTGAATGACACACCTATTCAAATGGAGACTGATATAAATAATTGTGGTGTATTGCAGTTGTGCAGACCATCAGCTTCGTGAAATACATCACAAAACACACAAAGGAGTTCACTTAAGTGAAATAGTTATCTGCCATTGTGTTAGCATGTCATGCAGCCCATCAATCGACTGTCTTGATTTTGGTAAAGCAGTTTATTGCCATCTTCAACACGAATGCAGTTTTGAAATAAAGCACAGTTTGTTTGCCCTTAATGAGCACTAAACTCTATGCTAGAAGCATTTGTCATACTATACTGCTCTTTTTTATATAGCTTAATTTTAGTATGGTTATACAGCACACTTTATTTCACTTCCCTATGCATTTGATGTTTATCATTATATAACATTCTTATTCAGTCTGTTTAAAAATTCTAGCTCTTTGACCTTCTAGTCTTTTACCTGTTTTCATCAGTAGAAAAATACACTCAAAAGAGAGAGCTCAAGGATGCTATGCTGAAGGTCTGTACCATGCTTGCCATGTGAAGAGTGCTCACAAGGTAGTTGCTTGAGTTTGGGTACTGCGGCAACCTATTTCAATAACTTTCAGTGGTATTGGTTATGAAACTTCCTAGCGAAGATTATGGATGTGCCATACTCACAGTTGAACATAAGATTTGAAATGAAAAAGTTAAATTAATGAAAAACTGAAAAAGCAAGTTCTGATCAACTTGCGAGTACTTTCATTGTAGTAGTGCTGCCTAGAGTGTGTCTGCTGGGCACACTAGAGTCTCTGGCATGGGGTCACTTGTAGTTGAAGGTTGGTTGAGCTTAGTGTGCTGGACCAAAGTGTGAAGCAGTTCAATTTTACGAACCAGTTTGTGAGCTATTATATTTCTTCAAACTATAAAAAACAAAGTGAAATAGAGCAGTTAAAACCCAAACTCTCTCTTTTGAAATGAGCTTGTGCTTCTGCTTTGGTGCACTTTTGTCATCTGCAGCAAAGAGAAGCAATGTCAAAGCTGACAGTTAATACAGATTATGTTTTGCCAAGAATTCTTCTCTTGTAACATTAACACCCCTCATTTCTATGCAACAGCACATCAGCTAAATGCATGTACGGCTAGGGAAATCTAAGTGCGTGCAATGTCAAGGTTATCAAATTAGCACTTTCCAAACTATATCACAAAAAGGCCCGCATGACATAAGTGTTCTTTGGTGCAGTAACAGGTCTCTCTTCGACGACATGTTTTACATGTGAAGCAGCTCTTTGATTAGCCTGTGTAACGCTGTCCGTTCGTGTCTCCGGGCCAATGCACCACATTGCGCGCCCCTCACCGCATTTGCTAGAACGATTCCAAGTAGGTCAAGTCGCAGCTGTGCGTTGACATCAATCTCTCCTTCACCCGCAGCAGCTGCTGGCTCTTCCGCCAGCTCGCAACACACTTCTCTCTCGCTTCATCCTTTCCACCGCCTGCTGTGCTCGACCACACGTAGAGTGGAACACTAGACAGATTTAGTTGCACGTCCGCAGCAGCAGTACGAACGCCGCCTGCCATTGCAAATGGCTAGCAGGCTGCGTCCGTACAGCTGCTATGGATGTGTGACTAAATCTGTCTACTGTCTAGATGTATTCGCTCGTCTCCATTGACAATTCACCTATTCGTCCGAAAGTTGTCCAAAAAATTAACGCTAGTGCATACTACGCCCAGAATCCCACAAGGCCAGCTATAATAAAACATACAAACCAGTTACCCATTTACACATGCTAAAGGGGTTGTGTAAAGGTTGCTTCTAAAAGAACAATGCAGAACTGCCAGCAGCCACACGCACTATCTAGGTGACGTCAGGCAAAGTAGAAAAGACCCGCATTGATGCTTATTGAGGGAAAGCGTCCATGCAGGATAGGCTGACATCACCTAGTTAGTGAGTGCATGTGGCTGCTGGCGGTTTCTCAATATCCTTTCAGGAGTAACCTTTTCCCATTTCCTTTAAAAACTACATTTAAATTCTACTCGCCTCGTAAATCTATCATTGGCATACCCGCCATGTCTCCCCGATTGTCCGGGAGACTCCTATTTCTTCTGTTTGTACGGATGTCATGAAAATTTCCCTGAAATCGAAATTCCTGTGCTTGATCTGGCCACATTGATGCAAATGCAGGTCAGTTCGCTTCAGGCTTTCTGTGAACCCACCGCATTTTATTATAAATGAATTTAGGAGGCGTTCATCTAAACATACAGTAGTCTCAGTAATGCGAAACTGGAGCAAGTATGAATTCGTGAAATTAAATTCACTGTGTGCAGTGGGCCAAAATTCGAATGTTCCGAACACTTTTCCTTATTGTGGCGTGATATGAACTTTAGTACTAAAGCCCTTGAACGAAGGCCGATCGAAGTACACGTGCGACCTGCGAACGCACTGTTTTTTACAGTGCATATGATTGTTGCCACAACCGCTGTGGACAAAACCGCGATCATTCTTGACACGATCATGTATGGCAATGACGTTACTGACACTACTCCGAAAGTGTGCACGCGTCCAACGTGCTACCAGTCAAAGCAATGCTGCTTTTCACAAACTGTGGACAAGACAGTGGCAGATACGATCATAGATAGCATAAAACACGTGCACAGCCAATACACGCTGCACAAAACTGCAATTGCAGTGACACGATAGCGATCTACGAGCTCCGAGGACACGGCTAACGCAGCGGTAGGTTAATTGCAGTAAAGACGTAATAAAAGGCTAGAAGCATTTTGGGGTTCCTGTTGAAATAATCTAATAGCAAGCGAAGCCAAAGCTTTGACCGGCACTTTTGAGGAAGCCAGCTGAGCCATCTCGTCCGTTCACGTGTGTCCCAGGAAGACATTTGCGAGTTGTTTTGACGGAAGTAGATTTGGTTGGTTGTTTTAATGGCGTAAATTTTGGGAGTATTTGCGCTTCCCTTTGAGACTCTCACCTTAGTGGGAAACCTAGCTCATTTGTTCGGCCACTCCAAGCCATTATAAGACTGCAATGCCGATGTTGGCGCTTGTGATTGGACCCCCCCCCCCCCCCCCCCCGCCTTTCTTGTTTTTTGCACAGTCTTTTTTTTTTGCCAAAAAAATTGAGAAAAATAATTCAGTGCGCCTCGATACCCCCTCCCCCCGCCCCTTCCCATGTTGCGGAAATCTCCCGGATTCAGAATCCTTGAACTTGGCAGGTATGGATTGGCATCGCTGTGGGAACGTCTCAGGGGTCACTGCTGCTGTTTGTTTCAACCATTTTGAACCTGACAGATTAGTGGTTATTTACTAGCACCTTTACAGTCCCGAAGTTTTGTGGTTTGCCCCTGTACCTTGAGCAATAGCAATACCTTGTAAACAGCGTATACGCTGCATAAACTGCCACTAAACACCCGTACACTAGCATGGCAGCGAAACATCGCAGATGCTAGGTGGTTGCGCTGTGGTGGGAAAAATGACAGCCTCTTTGTGAAATTGGTTTACATACCTGTGCCCTCCCATGAACCATTGAAGCCATGCCCCTGTGTGCAGTGAACAAGCTAGCATCAAGTGGTTACCTTTTAAGGAGCGAAAAAAACTGTGTATAATCAGTTTTTGAGAGCACAATCAAAGAAAACTGCCAGTGAAATAAATCGAAACTAACCACCACAGACCTTTGTGTGGTCAAAACAAATTTGTCTAAACAAATTTTAAAGAGGTAACCGGAGGTCAACATCACAAGAAAAAAAAAATTCTGCATTCCTACAGGCTGACAGCACTTGCTGGGCAAAAAAGGAGTTAGGCAGATTTTCAAATATTCACATGGAGCTCTAAACGTGCAATGACGACAAATTTGCACATGTTTGCAGTGCTGTATATTTAAATACTTGACCCTCGAAGGGCTGCTAGGTGTACAGCTTTGGTGCTATTTAAATGGTCAGGGTAATCATATATGCTGATCATTTTACTGCCTTGTTCCAGTGGCCATGTAATTGTTCTTTCTTTGCTGCTAAAATTACCTCGAAATCTCTCTTCTAGTCTTTTTACCGTACCATCTACCAATTCAGACCAATCCCTGTTTTCTGCTTTTCAGCAATCCGTGCAACGTTCGACCCGGAACCTGCTGGCGGACGTGGGGTTGAGCGCGCTAATGGGCGCAACAAAGTGGACAAGTGATGCTTGTAACCTGAATGCACAGCCTGGAACACTGATTTGCTTGGTGGCCATTATCATTGTTGTCGCTAATGTAATAAGACATTTGATTTTTTCTTTCCTCATCTGTATAATATTTCATGAACACACTGTAAATATATTGCAACACTTCAGACTGTCGCCGTGGTGTCACTTTTACCACAAGAGAATGTTTTTCTGCATGGGCAAGCATACCGACTGTTTTGCTTCATATACAAGCATTGTTAAGAGGCTTAAAAGCCTGTGGATGGAAGGGTTAGGTGTTTTACACCTTTTCTACTCTTGTTTTCTCTATGTCTTCTTTTTTGTTACTTTGCAAGTTATTTTTAGAAATAAAGGTCTAGTGCATGCATACTATTTAAGTTTTTTTACTTTTTTGTTGGCTAAAATTGTAATGTTTTTGTTTGCATCCGATTGTGCCTCTTGCAAGTGTTGGTGTTGCAAAGAAATGAATTGCTTCTTCTTTTTTTTTTCATCATAACATTGCACATGCACCTATATGGGCACCTTTTGCTTTGCAAAATAAATGCAGGTGTTCCTGGACTCTGCCTGTCTCTGTTATGATCATGAAAATGTGCTGTAATTGCACACTGATAGTGTGGTTAAATGAAATGATGTTACTGGTAAAAAAATCTCGGATAATCTGCTGAAAACTAGTTTTAATATAGCATGTCCATACCAGAGATAGAAAAGTGCCCGTAGTACTTACAATTTTGAGGCTCTAGCTTGATTCAAGGTGTTTGGACAACCGTCTCGTAGGGGAAAAGAGGTTAAGATTCTTTATGTCAATCATGTTTTGGTGCAGCGAGTTGGGCCAGAATCTAGTCCCTATGTGCAATTCTGTAATAGCGCCAAGCTTCAGACCATAATGTAAGAACAGTTAGCTGCCAGTAAAGAAGGATCTGGTCGCAACAGTGCAGCGAAGCATTCTGCAAGACTGCCCCTACCTGTCGGTGCTTACATGATAAGATTTGCAGCTCTATTCAGCATAAAAGGATGAATGCATTTAAACTACAAAATATTTACCTGCCTGAACTTACATGCAATGTCATAGGTTGTGTATTATACAAATGAAAATTGCCATATAATTATGAAACACGAACTGAGCACAAAAATTTATGTTCCAGAATTATTTACATAATTTCTCCTGCTAAACTTCAAATTAGAAGTGATATAACTTGGAAAAGTTCATAATTATCTATTGTCAAAGTGAACTGAGGCTATGTGGAAGCCATTTTTCACAAATGAAATGAAATTTATGATGGATATGCCAAATTTCTTTTGAGAAGTGGGGGTGATATCCAAATCATTGCACTAATTTTATAAACCATGCAATTCCTGTATTGCTAAATCTGAAAAATAGCGGGCAGTGGTGGAACTGGAATTTTTTCTTTGAGGGAAAGAAAATTTGGGACAACTACCCATAATCAGTTCCAGTCCTTTTAAGAGTCTGCTTACCTAAAGGAACGAGCTATAAAGAGTTGAAACTTTGGCAAATTGGTATGGATCCTTTAGTAAGTGTTACAGTGCATTCAAGATCGGAAGACAAGACTGGACAAACACAGCAAGGGGTGCTCTTTTGCTCGTGCCCTGTCCCATTTTTTAATCTCGTATGTGCTGCAACACTTTCTAATGCAGCCAGCTATGATATCGGCATTCATGTGCACTAGGGGTGAAAGGTGAAAGTGCAAGTTTGAATTTCTGTAGTAGGAGTGAGGGGTGGGGGGGCTGGGAGCTGGCAGTGTTTCAGACTCCTGGAGGTATAACAATTTCTCTAGATGGTGGAATATGAGCGTTCGCTTCAGAAACTTCCTTACAAAGGTCAGCCTGGTGGTTGCAGACAAAATTAGCCTACTTTTGACAAGAGAGTAACCTGGACACTGGAACATACATGGAGGACTGTGATGACCAAACAGGAACAGTTTTGTGTGTGGAGGCAAATGGTGTGCAAATATTTAAGGTGTGTATGAGATTGGCAATGAGCGTTGAAGCACCGTATAATCGTCAGCAGAATTTCAAGGCTGCTGCCATTTTTGAACGTGCAATCAAATGGTCATCGAGTTTCTTTTGGTGGCCTCTTCCCAAGAGCAGGATAAAGTGTGGTAATGCCACTAGTGTTTTTTTTTTTTACTTTTTGGATTGATTATTTTCAACTTAGTGATGCTGTGCTTTCACTCAGAAGCACAAATGGAATGTTACTGCTGATAATTTACATATTGCCTACTTTTGCCTCACGGCTGTGTGCAGGTCTTCCAATTCAGCATGTGTGTACTTTCCTATCAAGTGGTATCCTACTCCATAGTTTTTTCGTTTTTTTTGCACTACACCTTTTGGGCTTCAGCGTAAAAAGTTTGCCATATTTACATATTAAATGCTGCTATCAGCAAAGCAGCAGGATTGCACAGCAGTGTTTATCTGCAAGTAATGTAAAGACATATATAGTTTTTGATGTAAAGTTCAAGTACTCGTCTTGCTGGTACTGCAGAGAGAATAAGAAGAGTGAAGAGCTGCTGATGGGCGCATTACAGAGGCTGTGTAAGGTCTGCATGGAGCTACTGTATAATATGTTTTTTTTTTAGCCTCCATATTATTAACATCTAATTGTGATGTATTGTAGTTTTGCCAATATCAGGAATCCCTACCTTTTTACATGCCCTTATTTATCAATATGCTTTGTTGAATGGCTTGGTGCATGTTTTGAAAGCAGGATCATTCGCAAAAGTTTGACAAATAAAAGAGGCCACTGCAGAGCAGGTGATCACTTGGAGTTGTTTAAATCCAGCAGGTTGAAAAATAAACCACTGGTAAACTGTCAGACATGCAGAGTAAAGATGGGCATCACGAGGTGATTATAAGAAGCTTATCTACCATTTCAAGTTGTTCAAAGCAAAACAAATGTTTTTCTAACATATTTTTATTGAAGCACTAAACACAATCTGTCCACTATCTCTAAACAGGTCTGATGTTACCTTATCCTCGCGAGTGGCTTTGCCTCTTGGCATCCCTTCTAGGGATTTATTTACTTCTCTTGTCGTGACTAATGGGATGTCACATTCCTCTGGGGTATTACTGCTTCTGACAATATCATTTTGGATGTGTCGGCTGCTGTGCAGATCTCTGTAGAACTCCTCAACAATCCTATCCATAATGGTTGTGACCTTTTTTCTTTTGGTGACTTGATGCATACATCTGGTTTTTGCCTAAGGGCGGTTTTGCCTTCACAGCTTTTAGGCTTGATTCGATCTTTACAGCATGCTCAATTCTCTTCATGTTATACCTTTCTATGTCGGCTTCCTTATGCCTATTGATTAACTTTGAAAGCTTCACTAGCTCTCTTTTGTCTGTTTCATTTGAAGCTTGATGTCTCATAATAAGGTTTTTCATCTCCTGGGATAGCTTGCCAGTGTCCTGTCTAATGACTGTACCCCTAACTTGTATCGCACAGTCCTTAATGATACTAGTCAGGTTTATTGCGTCAGCGTTAATGTCTGTTTTCTCAGTTAGAGCCGCGAATCTATTCTGAAACGGAACTATGAATTTCTTTACTTTCTCTCTCAGCACTAGCTCATTAAATGGCTTCTTGCGTATCAGTTTCAGACCATTCCTTTCACAAGCCGAGTCGGATTCAAGACCTTACCATTTTATGATCACTGCTTCGGGTCTTGCCAGCCAAAACCACATGCTGTACAATGCCCGGGTGTGCACACAGAATGAAGTCTATTCCGTTTTTAGTTTCGCTATTTGGACTCGTTCACGAACACTTGTCGGACTTCACTTGTGGACCACTTCACGACCACTTCAGCCCAACTTGTGTAGAGAGTGTTCAAGATCCGTAAATTATTACGTTATGCAAACCCTAATAGCAACTCCTCTCTGGCATTTCAAGAGCTGATGCCGTATTCCCCCACAGCATGATCTCCAGCCTGCTTCTTGGCTGCCTTTGCATCAAGTCACCCATCAGTACAGTATACTGTGTCTTCATCTGACTCATGGCTGATTCTATGTCTTGGTTGAAGCGTTCAACCAAATTATCACCATGGCTGAATGTAGGCGCGTAGGCCTGCACCACTTTCATCTTGTACCTCTTACAGGGTTCATGCTCATTTACATGAGGAAAATTCGAGGGTTTTCTTGGACTTTCAAGGCTATGTGTGTGAATTTTCAAGGACCACATTCCCTGTTATAAACCCAAATGACGCATCTTCTGGGGAGGATGTGGGCTTGAAATAACTAGAATTCGTCGAAAAAGGATAGCATCGCTAGTTCAGACATTGACAACATGGCTTCGATAACATTTTCTTTCTAGACAACTTTCAATCATAGTTTCTTTGAGTTGCATGGATAATCACTTTCATTATGACAAAAGATGTAAACTTTTATTCAGATAGATAAAGGCAAAACTAAAGAACAGTTATTATGCCACTCCTTGCTGTTTTTTCCGAATTTTCATATCAATGTCCACTATCTCCTGCTGTGTTAAGTTGGCAGTCTTCCCACGGCTATTTGGCTAGATGATGCACGTTAGGTCCCTAGTTGCGTCTCCTGCTTGCGAGCCTGATGTAACTGTTAATTCCTTAACAATGATTTCTGGTTTTATTTTCCATTTTGTAAGCATTTCGACCTCCTCCTTAGTGCAACATTTCCATTTCTCATCCTACTGCTCCTGCCTTTTGCGAGTTTCCAAATATGCACAGTGTTGTCCACTGCGATGGGGTAGTCATTACAGTGCTCGGCTGCAGACCCGGTGGTCACGAGTTCAATCCTGGCTGCGGCGGTCACATTTCGATGGAGGCACAATGGTAGAGATCCATGTAGTGTATGATGTCAGTGCATGTTAAGGAGCACCAGATGGTCAAAATTTCCAAAGCATTCCACTATAGTGTCTCATAATCACCTCTTGGTTTTGGCTCGTAAAACCCCAAATATTACTATAATAAAAAATACCCAGTGTTGGTTCCTTGCAGAAGCCATTGATGTTCTCAATTATGTTATGATTTACAGCATCTCAAGTAATGGACTGTGAAGTGTGTGCCAATGTTTATTAAAAATAAAAAAAAGAGGAAATTCAAAAATTTTCAAGGATTTGCAAAAATTTTAGCTCTTTCAAGGCCTTGAAAACAAACTTTTCAAATTCAAGGGTTTCAAATTAAGTACCAAATTAACAATTTACAATGTAAGCAGTTCTTACATTTTGAGATGGGCGCAATCATAATGGTCTGAAAAATTTTAACGTTTGCCAACACACTTCAACGAAGAGCAACTATAATGTAAATTAATTAATTAAATAATTATTATTTGTTCCATCCATAATTTATGCCTAATTTATTACTTAAAATGTTATTTAGATGGGATAGCACAATGCCAATAGTCCAAATTCAAGTTTTCGGCACAGAACTAAGATAAATGCGCCATCTTCAGATGCTTACTAACTGACCTACAAAATTTATGATTCCAATCGGAATCAGTAGGCCTGAAAAGATTAAACATGCAGTACAACTGGCCAAGCTTAGAGACAATTATTTGCATTAGAAAATGTTTGCTTGGTAACTGCTCCATAAGATTATTATGCTGCTCGAAAACGAGAATTTAGCTGCTTTAGAAGGTGTGCCGAAGTGTGCCGAAGTGGCTTCACTCGATCGCAACACTGTAATTTGTCCTAACCTTTTAAAAAGTAACGTTTGCTACTCATGAGTTCGTCTAACCATGATTCTTTAGCAGTCGCTCGGCAAAGGTTCCAATTCCCTTGACTGTAAGGACCAGTATCGTTCTTACTCCAAGGCAAGCGAGTTCTTTGAGGGAGGTGGAGAGCATATGCCTTGTGTTTTGACAATGTAGCTTTTGGGGGTGGAGGCAAAGGGGAGACAGGTGGAAATTTGGAGGGGGGGGGGGGGGGCTCAAGCACACTCATGCGCCTCGCTGGTGCCACCCCTGAAGGTCGGGATGGCAATCACACTTCATAAATTGTGTAAAAAACATTCTCCATTTAATTATACTGGCAAATATTACCCACCAGTATTTTGTGCGAAATATTATCACACATTTCGTGTTCACATCTTGCAAACTTTCTTGAATTTAGCTCATTTTCTGCTCATTGCAGAGCATTTTTTGGAAATGTGCTTTTCAGAAACTCCAGTAATATTTTTCATGCTCAAATTATGCATAATTCGTGGTCACTTTTTTTTAATAGATATAATTTATTTCACTTTTCAAAAGCATTTGACAGGGTGCATGATAATTATTACTGTACACACTAAGTGTCCTGTTTAATCTCGACCCCAATTTAGTGTAGATTGGGTGCTTTCTTGTTAATTGATTACAGTTTGCTTCAAATAACACTGATTTTGGTGTGCCTACCATGCCTGAGGGTTTTTATTTAGACTTATACTTTTTCTGATGAAGTTATCGGCATGCTTTACTTTATATGTTCATTTATTTGTACAGGCTTGTGTAATCTTAAGGGAAATAACTTCTCTAACGATGATGTAACAACACACCAACCTGGTCATCATGAATTCTGTCTGGTGTAAAACTGGGCTAATGTAAGTAAATATTAAAGAATGCAAAATAATTATTCATGTATGTAGGCCGCATCTACTGCACCACTCCACTGCCATCTAATTAATGTCCCAGTTGATACTGTCGATCATCATATGTGAGTATATGTATCTTATGTATTGTATAACCAATCTAAATTGGTCTACCCAAACATCACATGCAATCGATAGCCCTAACTACAGTCTAGGCTACATTCATATGTTATTAATAAATAGATAAAACACTTAACTGCTTCAAATAACGTGCTGTATCTTTGCGATATCACGTCTGATTACTCATAGTGAACTAATTACAACCTTAACGCAAACACAACTTGAATAAATCCAGCTCCAACTCGCCGCCTCTCTTTCCTCACCTTAAGACGTTGCATAAAGTTACTTTTGTAAAATATTTCATCGCCTTGGAAGGGTGGGAGGGCTGTCCAGCTAGTATCTGAAGACCCCTAGAGACCCGCGTCAATGGAATCCTGGACTAAGGATCTCACTCACCTCTCTACTCACGCGGAAAATCTAAACGTTTTATTGTCTCCCTGTCTCCACAATGAACTGACGTATTTAATTTCGCGTCTAATTCTACGAAATTTTCAAGAACGCGTATCGACGTTAGTGGGTGCACTTCATCCGCCCAACTTAGGCCTCGTATCTGACGATTGTGGCTCCGCTCACTCGAACCGGCGCAAAGGCAACGGCAATCGTCTACAAATGCTGGCGCGATTTGAAGGAGCCATCGATTTGAAGGCTCCTTCAAATCGCGCCAGCATTCGTAGACGATTGCCGTTGCCTTTGCGCTGGTTCGAGAGAGCGGAGCCACAATCGTCAGATACGAGGCCTAAGGTGGGCGGATGAAGTGCACCCACTAACGTCGATACGCGTTCTTGAAAATTTCGAATCCTCCCCAACGGCGCATAGGAGTTAGCTCGCCAGTGCATGCGATCTCTTTGTAGACTAGCGGAGTTGTGTGGTTGTGTCCAAGGGGGTTTGTGTCGTCTGTTGCGCGAACAGACACACGTCACCGTCGATGCCAGCGGCACACCTGGATGGTCCTTTTAACTAGCCCAGTCTTAAAACTAAAACGTAATGCTTTTTTGCAACTTAAACCACAAAAAAGACGTTCAACTTAGCTTAGTTACGTGCATGGTACATGAAGCACTCAATATTCATATTATTTGAAGCAAAAAAAAAATTAAGCGTTGACGTGGCGGCTCGCGTTATGCTGTAACCAATTTAACTTATTTTTACCTAAGCATAAAGCTAATATATTGACTCAGTATTGGTTAGTGTATTAACTTTATGTGGCACGACTGGCAGAGCTTTCCAGCTAAGAGCGCCTGCGCGCTCCAAAGGGGTCAATCTTGTCGTCATCATGATCATCATCAGCATGTGACCGCAACAATGGCGAAGGAACTGACAGGTACGGTTTCGAGCAACCTCTGTGAGCGCGTACATCTCGCTTTAAACCGCCCTGCGCTCACTTTGTCGAGCCTGCGCAAATAATGTCTAAGGTCTTGGTATAACTGCGTGATAATGCTCAAAATTTCGGGAGTTTACGCGTTGATTCCCGAGTATGAAGATGTTGTTGGGTCGAACACGAATGCAGACGATAGTTCCGTTTCCTTGTGAACCTCCGTAGGATGAAAACAGCATTGTCGGCGGTAGCGCAATCGTTTTATCGGTTGCATGTGGCTTCTATTCGTGCGAAATCCGTACAATGCCCGTCGTTTCAGGGGACGAGAAAGAAATGCTGCGGAAGAAAAATCAGCGAAAAATGTTAAAACAGTTTTACCAGGGCTCAACAGACGCTGCCGATGCCGGATTTAATCCGTATGACATCAACGGATCAGATTTCAACCCCGACTTGTACCTTAACAAGGTAACATACGTCTCTGAATATTTTCGAGCAATAGCTTCATTCGACGTGCAGGCGCTGTATGTGGGCCTGTTTGTTTCTGTAGCTGTTGAAAGAGTGCACGCTGACCGATTTGATGGATAAGGAGCAAGAAATTTACAAGCAGATTCAAGCACTGGACGGGGAGATGCAGACGCTCGTTTATGAGAACTACAACAAGTTCATTAGTGCGACCGACACCATTCGCAAGGTAACAGCATCGTTTCCGAATGGTTCTAGTTTAGTTTCTCCCAACCTGAATGCCTTAGATGATTGCTAATGTCGCTTTTTAGATGAAAAATGATTTTAGGAGGATGGAAGAAGAAATGGATCACCTGTCATCAAATATGGCCACAATTTCCAAGTTCAGCACCAGTATTGGAGGAACATTGCAAGGAAGGAGGGAGCAAATGATCAAGCTTTCAAGCACCCATTCACTTTTGAAGAAGGTAGTTGGTGAATTTTGCTTTCATCGAAGTTTGAAATGGGTTGCCGCATTCTGTGCTTACATGTATTTTGATTTCAGCTTCAGCTGCTCTTTGAACTTCCACCACGATTGAAAGCCTGCATTGAAAATGAGTCCTACGAGGAGGCAGTAACGTATGCATGCAGGGAATTCTTATAGTGGCGTGCTGACGCATGTGGGCACGAATTATTTTCCTTACAGGTACTATACGAAAGCTCAGAAAGTGCTTAAGCAGTACAAACACATGCCATCCTTTTCTGGAATACACGACGACTGCGCTGCTATTGTGGAAGTGCTCAGGGAGCGTCTGCGAAAGAAGTTCCACCAGCCAGAGGTGACTACATTTCGTGATAAATTTTAGTGATAAATTTGAGTTTCACCATACTGTTCCTCCACAGGTTACGAGCAGAGAATTGTCAGGCGTTGTGGAACTTCTATTTCAGCTGCGTGAGCCAACGAACAGCCTGTGCACTGACTATCTCCTTAAGTATGCCTGTCTTTTTTTCTCGCTAAGTTTTCGTTTTTTTTTCACCAGACACAATGTATGTCCACTCTGACAGAACAACATTTGCAGTGCACGGCGCCCGCTGGACAGGGACATGAATGAATTGAAACGTCAGGTGCAGATGCTGATAGACCCTACTAGTCATGGAAAAATAGAAAGAAATGGAAAAGATTCAGTGCTTGATCTCCCCATGGTGAGTCAATGTATCCAAAAACAATTGTTATTTATTTTTTTAGTTTATTAATCCTGTGTATCTTCTAGCCACATGGCCGAACTACACATGGTGGATGGCTTTCTGCCCCTCACTCACCGGCTATTCCTAATAAGAGGGGAAAGATGGGTGGGAGGCCATTCGCCCGATGAAGGGGAGCTTGAGGATAAACAGTAAGCAGGTGTGGGCATCATACATAATTTTCACTGAATAACAATTCCAATATGTAGCACCTCTTAAGACAGCAGTGACAAAGTTAAAAATTTCTTAACATAGATAAAAGGACTTATTATTAACAATCAAGTTTATGTTATACAATCCAAACCGTCGTATGGCAAAAAAAACATACAGTAGCATAACAAAGAAATGGGGCTTCTATAAAACATCACAGAACGCAGAGAAAAGTGCTGCATTCCCAACTAGAACCACTGTTATACAGTGAAATCAAATGATAGTGTTCAGCTTTAAGTGCAGATGTGATGCACCTACGGTCCCCAGTTTGGTGTGGCTTGGAGGATTGTTTGTAGTAATCGTATTTTTCACTGAAGAGTGTATATACCTAGTCTACCTTTCATTTCATATAAAACGACAATTAAATAAATTTGCCGTGTGAAAGCAGTGACAGTTTTAATGAAAAATCACAATAATGCTTGATAATAAGGTGACATACAATGAAACATGGAGCAAGTATATATGTTTTAAAAAAATGCATATTTGCCAACAAATCAATGTTGGAAGTAATTAAACTGTGGCAGTATGCTATACAACTTCAATAAAACCGAACACAGAAAGTCATTTTCAAGACAAAAATGCAAAAATGTGAGAAAAATTGTTTCGCATGTCGAACTGGCCGGTACAAAGAGAATGAAATGACATGGCATGCTGAGAAACTGCAGAAAATTGACTTGTATATCACTAAACTGTCATTAGCATACTAGGAAATAACTGCAGCTCCAAATATTTTAAGGTGAGCAAACAGTGAAATGTGAGCATCTCAATGTTATAAAAAAATTGAGCTATATTTACTTGTGTTGCACTTATTAACACTGGGAATCCTTAATAAAAAATAGTGTCTTAAAGGAACAATGATAAGTTCATTGAGCATATAATAAATGAAATTTGAATGGTGTGGAGTGACATGAAATATCCTATTTGAAGCGACAAGAAGTTTATTGGCATTAAAAACCGTGGTGTTACCCGAACAAGGAAACAGTTTTCACCAAACATGAGAAAAAAAAGAAGCATTGTACAGATTATGATCGTTTAGATTATGATTGATTGTTATAGATTATCATTGATTGTTATGATTATGATTTGTGGGGCATATTATTCCTGTAGTGTGAAAAAGACAGGGAGTATTAATGCACCATTGTTTCGTATCATACTATGCCAAAGGATTTAAAGCTGTTGATTTGCACTGTTGTGTTTCGACCTGGGTCAATTGGCGGTGGTTAGGAAGGCGCCTGGAAGCATTTTTTGAACACATGATGGAAGCATCTTTCTGTAGTCTGTCTGTAGATTAGGCTCATGTGAGGATGAGAGACTGCTAAAGTAGACAAATTTGATATATGTTTTTACTTTTGTGAAAACGTTCCACTCAGAAAAATGTTTTTTTTTTTATAAAAGGCATAATCATAAATTAGTGGTGTATTAATATGTGCAGTGCAATACATCAGCTTTTTTTTTGGATTCAGGTATTGAAATATATGAAGTTTTCAATAATGCTATTGTAGTTATTTGGGTTTTTGTAGCTGAAAAATTGGCAATTGACTTGTTTTTTTTATTTGTAATTCACTAAATATTTTGTTGCAGAACTGATTACCTAGATTAAAGATAGGCTTACTGCAGACTCTACATTGTAACTTTTTGCTTCAAATTCCACAAGTCTCAACAAGGTTGTTGTGGCCCCTGAGTTGGTGCATTTTAAGTTTTAACCCATTTCAAAGTTTGAATTTTTTTCTTTCAGCATATACTGGAGTTCACAAATATGGCATGCAATTGCATCATCACTGGGTTGTGCAACATTATTGAATCCTACTCTGACCTATTCATCAACCGGTTGCCTCTGGAATACTATGAAAAGTATGTTGAAAAGCCTTTTAGTAGGTTGTAGAAGTGTAGTGCTATTAAATGTACTGTTGTCCTTTCCAGGGTCCCTGCACCATATTTAGCCAGCATTATTGTTGCTAGCGAGTCTGAATTTCTTTTAAGGTACATTCTCGCAGAATAGTGTTTGACTGCAGGAGTTTGAATCCGTAAAAAAGATATCGCAAAAAAGTATAGATAGGACCTCCATGAGGTTTCTGAGATATTTGAGAAAGGAGCTCTCAGCTTTTCTCATTAATGTATGAGGACTGTAAGGCTGTAAAAAGGTAAATGTCAACAAGAAATGACAAAGCACAGTTTGCATAGTGTGTCTGAGAAAAAGGCTTTGATCTGGTGCATTACCATTGGGTCGCAGGATCGAATCCTGGCTGGAGTGGTTGCATTTTCGATAGAGGCTAAAATGCTGTAGGCCCGTGTGTTCAGATTTAGGTGCACATTACCTAGGTGGTCAAAATTTCCGGAGCCCTCTGCTACGGCAGCTCTCATAATCGTATGGTGGTTTCGGGACGTTAAACCCCACATATCAATCAATTCATAATACCATGGTCATTCTTCCTCTCTTCAAAGCAATTAACTTCGTTTTCTCCAACCCCTCTATTAGCAGAAATACTATTGTAGTCACTTTGCATGCCAACCACAGTGAGTTGGGCATGAACATTTCTTGAATGTGTCAAAATCCTTAGTTTTTTGGTTGAGATAATTGCTTAGTGTCAGGTCTTTGTGGGGAGAAAAAAAAAAAACACTTCCTGCGGTCAGACATAGTTCATTCAGTTGAAATTGTTTTTGTCGTAAAGATCATAAGTGTGAGTCGGCATAATGAACACCTGAGCACCATGACCACTAAGCCACTGTAGTGGCTACTTTCTGTATTTTCTGATGTTTGTGTGAAAAATCTCTGTTGCACTTGCTGCAAAATAAAAGAGCGGAAGGTCCAGTAAGGCTCTTGTCGACTTTGGCGACTCAGGCAGCACTTGAAATAAAAGGCAATTCAAGGCTTTTATAAAAAAACTATTAGTAGCCACCACATGGGAAAAGGTGCGAGCTCTTTAGTCACTTTGTTGCTGTTAGATGAATGGCACTTTTTTTACAGTGGGGAGACAGATGCTGCTGTTGTGGAAAAGTTGAAAGCATTCTTAGATGAGATCATGCTGCAGTTGCTTGATGTAATGGAACAGAGAGTGGCTGCAGAGGTGAGCATGTCTTGCAACTGTACATTGGATAGTGTTCATGCAAATAATGCAAGCACTCATTATGTTTTTGTCTCTACTTTTCACATCTCAGTTTAGAGTAAAGGTAGGTATTGAGAAGCATGTTATATAGTATTTATGCATGCTTGTGTTGGACATATTCTTTCCTTTTGTAGTTACAGCTAAGGGAACGTGGCTGCAGCAAGTTTCACAGTAACGGAGGGCTAAAGTAATTTCGCAAAAACATTGTGTGCCAGACTGCTTTTGCAAACTTCCTGGCCTGAAATGAGCCATGGAATAGGAATACAAATGGAATCTGTGCAGGCGTAGACACAATTTATGTCTGATAAAATAACCAGAAGTTTCTGGGGTGTGGAGGGAGAAAGAGGAAACGTCTTTTTTAAATAAGCGGTTCCTTTCTCACGAGTATTCATGAGCTCTTTTGGCTACAGTTACCCCTCTTTCAAGAAAATCTGATTCAAGAGACGAGAGCTGGACAGCAGCATCACCCCCTGTCCTGTGGGGTGAAGGTTCGGGGATGGAGGTACAAAATGACACTTGTTGAGCTTGGCTTCATACTAGTGAGTCATGACATTAACAAGAAAACAATTGTAACACCTCCAACATATTTAGTGGTGACTTATGCCTGGCTCTGCATGACTAGCAATACTTGTAGTACTGCTTGTTATTGACTGTTGAGAAGCACCGTCTTACTCTCTTGTGATAAGCTGCAGGTACTTCAAAAGAAACTTGAACAACGGCAAGCCTTCCAGTTATCACCATTGACAGGCGCACGCATCCTGTTCAGCAGCTCTGTGCATATATGCGTGCTTGTCCATGATGGTAAGTGGACGGCACACACTTTACCATTCCGAAGGCTTGCCGCTGTTCGAGTTTCATTTGATGCTGATAGTACAAAAGTGGCATGGTTAGAATCTAAGGACAATGATGATTTTTGTACACATTTTAGGTGGAAGCAAGCGCTTCCATGTATGTCCAATAGTGATGTACACTCAGCTTCTGCAATAACAAAGTAAATAAATGTTTATTATAAATAATAAAAAACAGGTAAGTGGCAATAATAAAAAAAATGTGTTGTTGACCTGAGATTCTAGCAGTAACAAAAGATAAAAGAGCGATGGAAGAGTTTAGGTTGTAGTGCCACCGTTAATGTGTTGGTGGCTGGGACAAAGTTGGCTTCGTTTGTGGAGAATAAAATACTCAGCACTCCAGTAATGTTCACCGACTCCTTAGCTGTGATAAATGCACCTCCATCCATGGCCACACAGTAATATTATTCAACCGCCAAAGGATCAGTGCAGAGCAGAGAGAAAAATGGTACGAGAAGATTAGCCTGTATTGTGAAGCAGAAAAAAAAAAAACTGATTTCATTTGATGAAAAAATATTTTAGGAATTGTATAAACATCCTGTGGGTCCACATTTATATGCAGAGTGCAGAATTTATTGGTTGCAAGAGTGTGTTATTGCAGTAGTAAAATCGAATTGAATTTTGTCTGCACATATTCTGTCATGAATAGTTATGAGAAGCAACAAGCACTTACATTTTGTGTTGCTGATTTTTCCGTACCATTTCTGTTTTGCTTGTGCCAGTTCCATTTTGGTTCCACATTCATTCATTTATGCAGATTTGTTTTTTACAATAGTACTTTTTTTACTATGACTCGTTTTTCTCTGCATTCACCATACATTGTACTTGTGTTTAGTTCTATGTAAAAAAAATTGTTGGTGTTTTTAGGTCACCTCTCACAATTCAAGCTTGTTTCACATTTTCCAGTCAGCAATAGGATGTGATTTAGGAACTTTTTCTCGGCGAACAGGGCAAAATTAGAAGCTATGCTTGTCATTGTTCATTTCTTATTGTGGTCATGCAGAGCCGGCGTGTTGACAACAGTGTGCTGGTGAAGGCTCTGGACCGGTTCTGCCAGAAACTGCAGGCGTTGACGAAAATGATGCCTGCCGCTGATTATAGCCAGCAGGCAGATCATATCGTGGAACGAGCGGCTCGAGACCAGTGTGCATTTTCGCTGCACACACTGAGGCAGTTTTTTGCAGAGCGGCTTACAGATGTGCGGCACAACCTGGCCCTTCCAAGAACTGTAGGACATGACAGTCTAAGCCTGGCTGACTTGCATACTGGCTTGCATAACCTAATTCTTGACCAAGTGCAGTCATTGCTCAGGGGTCTGAGGGTGAGTCTGTTTGAAATGAAGCTTTTAGACGAAACTCATAACGAACACAAATTCATGTGAACAAGATATGTATTGCACAGAATGAAACTTCTCTTTGGAAATTATTACTAGCTAGTCTTGCTCGGGAAATGGTGACACAATATTAAGAGAAGTGTGAGTGCAGAATGGTTTTTTATCGGAAGCGTGCTCTGTTTGATAAAAATGACAAATAATGCAACATGAGAAAAATGGGCAAAAAGAAAAACGTATGTACAAGCACATGGGCAGTTCCTGCAACAAAAAAAAAAAAGATGCACAGAAATGTACACATTATGCAGTACCCTTGATGGGCATGATTTCTGGACGCTTTAACATTTCTAATGTCAAACCAACTTTCGTAGACAAGTGTTATAGACTATTTCATGGATGGGCCTGAGTACCGTTATATTGGGCTGTTAAAATTTGTATTTTGTATCGTTAACTACAACGCGAACAGTGTTCAAACAGACGCATATACATGAACAGATACGCATGGAAACGGTAAGTGCGTACAATATTTCATGGCCTTATTAATTCAGGTCACGATGCACAAAAACAAGAAAACATCGGTCTGACTGCCCAAGATGGCGACGCCCAGATATCTTACAAAAAATAGGCTCTAAATGGTGCAGTGAAAGTGCACATGGTGGAATATTATTTTGTTGCAGTTTCCTAATGGTATGCCAGCTCTACTGACTGTTGCTATCGAATTCCTAATCTTTTTTTCATCCTTTCACTTCACCAATAACATCAACTGAATAACATATTAAATTTTGATTTGTACATTTTTGTTTAGAAGCAAAGCTAATCTGATTCGGCACTTTATCTGGTATATTGTATCATAGTGTAGCAAAAGAAAACAGCGCAAATAAACAGAGCACCAAAATAGATCTGGCACGATTCGTTCGCTTAAGCGCCATAGTGTAGCCTTAGACCTAGTATTTAGGTGTCGTAAAACATTGATAAGGACTGTTATCTATCTTCATTAAAGGGCCACTCACCATTTGACAATATTGAGCTGACAAGCACAATGCGTAGATGAGGCGTTCATGATCACGTCTGCCAAAATTTGCAACTCTACGCACCACGGAAATGGGTCAAATTTCAAGATGAACGCTGCTCTCCCTTCCTTTTGCGGGCGCGGGCCCAGAGAATGAGGGCATGACATGCGCGTATGAATGGCCCTACGTACTTGGCAATGCAGTGACGTTGGTGCTCTACGTAGGCGACCATGCTCTGATGTTGCTTGCCAACAGTGGCATGTGACATGGCGAAAATTATTTAACACGACATGCGTAGTTGTTGCTTGAAGAGAATAATAAATCTCTAGATAAATAATGGGACGCAATAAGGGAATGTCAGTGTTCTTTTTTTTTTTCCCTTTTTCTTCCCCTATTTGCAATGAGATGTGTGGTTAATGTGCCAGCATTTTGATACGTTCGTGACAGCCGTAGAATGCTCCTATGCGTTCGTGCACTTATTGTGCTAAGCCAGCTTTTCCAAACCATCCCGCAGAAACAGGCAGTAAACCTCGAAACAACACTGGTAAAAAAAAAAAAGAAAAGCCGATCGCGTTCACGGGGGTTGGGCTTGTTCGGGCACGTTATGCACGGAGAGGGTAGGGAAGAGATTTGGCTTGCGAAGGCTACGCGGAAGAGCGGCAAGGGTTTCGAGTTTGCCTCCTCTCAACCTCGTTTCGCGCCACTTTAGAAACAGTTTTCTCAGCTCATAATGAACCGATTAAAAAATTTTTTGTGGCAAAATGTTTGTCATCGGACACCCAACAACTTCCACGGTCTAACTAGAATTTTGTATGAGGCCTGGTGAGTGGTCCTTCAAGGCTCATTCACACACATTTTGGTGGCATTTGATTTAACTGCTGGTTCAGAGCTACTACAGCACCTTGATTTCTTCTGCACAGGTTAGTCCAGTTGGATCCTATTAAATAACGGAGTAAACAGACGTACTATAAGCAAGAAAGGCCTGCTGAATTTATGAAATCTTCTGCTCTGCAGGAGTGTGTTTGTTTCAGTAGAGTCCACTGACAACTCAGTATCTCAAATTAAAATTGAAACTAAGAGAAGCACAACCTTGATTTGGTGTGCCTAATAATGTTAAGGTTTTAGTGCTTAAACCCTCATAATTATTAAATAAACAAATATAGCCAGCAGACTCGTTGCTGCCAATTCTCTCTGCTTGCTATGCAAAACACTTTTACAGTGGTTCTTGAATATGGCAGCAGTTTGTGAGAGAGCATGCATAATTAATATGTAGTTTTCAGTTTTTAGAAGCATAGCGAACCACTAAAAGTAGTATTTTTTTTTTATTGAAGTACCTGTTGCAATGGTTCAACCTCATTTTTTGTAGCCATTTCTCAAGTTGTTTAGAGTGAGAACTTTCACACTTTTAAAGGCATTTTAAAAGCCCTTTTAAAGGCGTTAAAAATATACACGTATTTTTAGGAAGCAAGTGGTGACAATGTACTTACTCCTGCAATTAAAGTTTTTATTGTGTAAAGGATAATCTATATGTGGTGTCGTTGATGTATTGCTAATATAACTGATAGGTATTGTCTGAAATTCACTTTGTATAATAAGTTTATGTAAAGATCTTTGTTAATGCAAAGTATAAGACTGTAAAGTTAGATTTTCAAACTTCATGTTGTTACGAATGGACTGCACTTAGATGTGCCTTTTTACTGAAATATTTGTGCATCGCACACCTGAATCCACATGATCTGTGATATTCTGTGACTCCGCCAACTGTCTTGGGACCCAATAATTTGAACCTACAGTTGGCACATGTGTAGGAAACATTTTGCTTGGAAAAGCCGTATTTACTCCTTTCCAGGCTTTTGTTCAAGCTGAGGTTGAATTTTCAAAGCGGGCCAACTTTCAAGACATGTTCTGTATGGAAGTGCATGAAGGCATTGTTGTGGCTTTCATACGCGCTATCAACAGTATGGCTTTGGTGAGTAAATGCTGTTAATTTCGTTTGTCATTTTATTGTTATCTTATCTGCCTGTATTTTAGTTTGTTATAAGTAGAGCATATATTGAAGGCGAATAGGGCCGACAGATTTTGTCAATAGCTGAAGTCGTAACATAAATTTGTGAAAGGATGTGTTTTCTGTTCATTTATTTTTACCAGACTGGAGGGTACCAACTGCAACAATAACATCTTGGAACTTTGACAACAACAGTCTTATTTTAGCCTTCCACAAAACAATTATTGTTAATTTTTAGCAATGGTTAAACCTGGGTATAACGAAATTGATAAAGTCCCAGAAAAATTCATTATAAAGAGGATTTTGTTATATGCAGGTTCGGTACAAAAATTCAGGAAATAAACGCACAAATTAAACAAGAGGGGTACTGAGAGCTAGCCCAAAACGCTTATTTAATAGTAAAAAACTGTGTTATTATTGCGATAGCAATTATATGGACACTCTCGGTTGGTTTTTGCCGTAGCCGCCATGTTTCGTAACAAGTTCAAATTAATAAGATGCCCCTGCGCATTGTAACTTTCACGAGCAGGTAAAAGCGCACAAGGGCTGCTAAAGCAGAGGTAAAGGAGTCGGCCAATCTCTATCGCCTAGAAAGTGCATAACATCTCCCGCATGTTATAACTGCCGTCGAATGCTCAAACAGAAAGTAAACCACCCATCTTGAACAAGCATGAAACAACGAGGGGAAGGCAGGGGGGGGGGGAGATCAATCGAGTAGCAATAATTAACTCTGATTTTGAGGGTGGTCGCGATCTCTGTCGCACTTGCTATATCTCGGCGAGTATCATTGCGGTTTCAAAAGGAAGGGACTATATGAAAAGAGCACTTTTCCCTGTAGCGGTCGTATTTGCTTACACCAGCATTTCGTAGAAGTTTCGCGATATCAGATCCAAAAGAGTTGGCTGCAGCCTTACTTCTTATAACATTAAAATTTTTTGCTATCGTGTTCATTGCATTGCATTCAATGCGCCGTCGTGTTGCCAAAACAAATGAGCTAATCGCGAAAGCTACCAGCTTGCGAACTTGCGGCGCAGCGCAAGACAGAAGTGCGTGACGAGTCGACCTCCGAAGATTCGTCGTCACCGCGGTCTTGGAGAGTTTCAATCAACGACTCATCTGGCATCCCCTCAGTGGTGATGACACGGTTGTCCGAAATTAAGAAAAGTCACAGTTTCTTCGCAAGGCCGAAGAAATTAATGACTGTGATAGTAACAACTTCGAATGTAACGCTGAGAATGGCAAGCAGATCGAAACGTGTAACACGCTGCTCACGCACCAATGATGCACGAAAACAACATACAAAGGACGAGAGCGAGCTAACAACGTTTACCGCATGACACCTAACGTGCCATTTAAACAAAAACGAGGCACAAAACGTAATGACAGGTACAGATATAATTGCAAACTAACAAGTACCCCAGCTGTTACTTTTCTGTGTTTGAAAAGCGCACTCTTTTTTGCAAACGGCGTCTGTCCAGCGAGCGAAGTGATCATTGTGCGCACCCGGCAACTAAACGCATTTGTTCCTGTCAAAGTCGAAGGCGCGCGATGCTCTCCACCGAAGGATAAGTGGGATTCACACTAGGGAGAAATCCCCGGTGGAGAGGTGAGGATGGCGCATCACATGAAAACGACGTCACGAGTTAGTGTGTCGACGCGACCTCCTTGTGGCTCCTTGGGGGAGGCGGGGATTGTTTCTCCGTCCGGTCAAATGATCTCCGTGAAGCGGCGGATGTAGCGGAATTTCGGGTGGGTCCCTGGCCATATTGTAGCTCTCTCTCCTGCAAAAAAACGTGGCGGCAGCGGCCTTTCCAATATACTCTCCGGACTTGCGTGCACCGTGATGGCGAAAATCAACAATGAAGCAACTTTTTTTCTTTTCCGTCGTGGAAGAACATCATCACTTGTGGGACATTTTTTCCGATGACTATAGTGTCGCGGCGTGAAGACAGAGGTCGTATTTGAAGAAGCTGAGAAAGCAGCAGCGGGTCGGTCTTTTTATTCACCGTGCGCCAGATAGTTCCTCGTCTTTCTCGTTGTTGCGTTCTGCATAAATGCGTTGCACTGTCGCCTTCGTCTTTCTCGCAGGACGCACGTGACATTTGCCTCCCTCCGAAAATTGCATCGGCCCGATGCGCAGCCAAGGCGCTCTACTTATAAAAAGGCACATATGCACCGGCACCCACAGTACAAGCGAGAGTTAGCTGGACAAGTAGGGTTTCATCCGGATGACATGCACGATCTTGGGTGAGAGGTTTCGGCGTCTGGAACTGCAATCGCTGTCAGGAATAACTTCGTAGTTCATGTCATTCAATCGTCGGGTGACTCGATATGGGCCGAAGTATCGTCGTAATAGCTTCTTTGAAAGTCCGCGTCAACGTATTGGGATCCAGACCCATACCTTGTCGCCTGGTGTGTAGGCTACCAATTTATGTCGTAGGTCGTACTGTTTCGCATCTTTGAGTTGCTGGTGACAAATACGCACGCGAGCTATCTGTCGGGCTTCTTCGGGGCGCTGACGAAATTCTTCGGCGTCAATATGAGTGCCGCCACACTCGTGCGGCAGCATAGCGTCCCACATTATAGTGACTTCGCGCCCGTGTATTAAACTAAACGGCGTCATTCCGGTAGTTTCCTGCAGGGCGGTATAATAGACGAAGGTCACATAAGGCAAGATTTCATCCCAGTTCTTGTGTTCTGTGTCGACATACATGCACAGCATGTCTGCAAGGGTCTTATTAAGGCGCTCTATTAGTCCGTTCGTTTGTGGATGGTACGCCGTTCTTCTCCGGTGAGCTGTACCGCTGAGCCTGAGAACCGACTCCAAAAGTTCTGCCATGAACGCAGTTCCTCTATCCGTGATGAGAACTGTTGGAGCACCGTGCCGAAGGACGATGTTTTCCATGAAAAAATGAGCCGCTTCTGCTGCTGTGGCCCTCGGCATGATTTTAGTTTCTGCGTAGCGGGACAAGTAATCAGTGGCGACAATGATCCATCTGTTCCCTGTGGTAGAAGTTGGGAATGGGCCCAGGAAATCCATTCCGATTTGGGCAAATGGCTTTGCTGGTACTTGGACGGAATGTAATAAGCCTGCTGACCTGCCGGGAGGTGCTTTGCGTCTCTGGCAGTCTGCACAGGTTTGGACATGATGTTTTACAGCAGCAGGTAGGTTTGACCAATAGTGACTGTTTTGCAGACAGGACAATGTTCGAGTGTAGCCGAGATGACCGTAGTTGACTTCATCATGGCAGGCTTCCAGAATTTCTTTTCGCAGTAATGCAGTGACGACGAGCAAATAAGGGCTGCCGGTGGGAGAAAACTTTTTTTTGTATTAGACATCGTTCCTTAAACAAAAAGATGGCAGTCCTCTGGCAAAAACTCGCGGCACGTCTTCACGTCGTCCTTCTAAGAAGTCGATAAGCGGAAGCAGGTCAGGGTCGCTGCGCTGTTCTTGTGAAATAGTGGCAGCGTTGATGATTCCCAAAAATGCGACGTCCATAGACTCTTCATTAATAGCGGCAGGCTCGACAGGAGGGCGCGGGTTCGAATCCCGGCTGCGGCGGCTGCATTTCCGATGGAGGCGGAAATGTTGTAGGCCCGTGTGCTCAGATTTGGGTGCACGTTAAAGAACCCCAGGTGGTCGAAATTTCCGGAGCCCTCCAATACGGCGTCTCTCATAATCATATAGTGGTTTTGGGACGTTAAACCCCACATATCAATCAATCAAGGCTCGACGGGTGACCGTGAGATACAGTCTGCGTCAACGTGCTTCTTGTCTGATTTATAAACTATGGTCATATGAAACTCTTGAAGCCGAAAGCTACAGCATGCTAAATGGCCGAATGGGTCTTTCAAGTTAGTGAGCCAGCAAAGCGAGTGGTGATCGCTGACGACCTTGAATGAGCGGCCGTACAGATACGGTCGAAATTTGAGAACCGCCCAGACCACGGCGAGGCACTCTTTCTCGGTAGTCGAGTAGTTCCCTTCTGTGCGAGAAAGAGCTCTGTTGGCATAGGCTATCACTTTCTCGAAGTTATCTTTCCATTGTATCAGTACGGCGCCCAGGCCTACATTGCTTGCGTCGGTGTGAAGTGCTGTTGGCGCTGCCTGGTCAAAGTGCGCAAGAAGCGGAGGTGTTTGGAGGCGTTGGCATAATTTGTTGAATGCAGTTTATTCCTTTTCGCCCCAAAGAAAGGGGACATCCTCTCGCGTGAGCCACACCAAAGGCGCCGCAATAGACGAAAAGTTGGCGATGAATCGTCGGTAATAAGCGCAGAGGCCTAAGAAGCGTCGCACTGCTCTTTTGTCATGCGGTGCGGGAAACTTTGCGACAGTGTCGATTTTGCCCGGCTCAGGTTGAACACCTTCGTGGCTGACCACGTGGCCTAAGATGCAAAGTTCGCTAAAACCAAAATGGCACTTCTCTGGTTTTAAAGTTAGGCCAGCCGAACGTATAGCTTGTAGAACTGCGAATAATCGACTTAAGTGTTTCTCGAATCTAGCTGAGAAGACAATAACGTCGTCTAGATAGACCAAGCATATCTGCCACTTCAGTCCTGATAGCTCAGTGTCCATTAAATGCTGAAAAGTGGCTGGCGCTGAGCATAACCCGAATGGAAGCACTTTAAATGCTGAAAAGTGGCTGGCGCTGAGCATAACCCGAATGGAAGCACTTTAAATTCATAAAGACCGTCGGGCGTCACGAAGGCAGTTTTCTTGCAGTCTCTCTCGTCGACTTCTATTTGCCAATAGCCACTTTGCAGGTCCATCGATGAGAAATAGCGTGCATGCCTCAGCCGATCAAGAGAGTCATCTATGCGTGGCAGTGGGTAGACGTCTTTCTTTGTGACTTGGTTTACTTGCGGTAATCTATACAGAAATGCAAGCTGCCGTCTTTCTTTTTAACCAATACCACGGGGGATGCCCAGGGACTTTCGGAAGGCTGTATTATGTCATCTTGGAGCATCTTCTGAACTTGCTATTAGATATCCTCACATTCTTTCGGAGCCACACGGTATGGGTTTTGTCGAATCGGTCTCGTATTTTCTTCAACAATGATTCGGTGACGGGTCAGTGGTGTTTGCTTGACTTTCGACGTGCACGAAAAACAATTTTTTAACTGGTGTATCAGCTCTAGTAGGCGCTGTTTATTTGAGGGTGACAGGGTAGAGCAAATGTTGACACACCAAAGCGTCTAGGCTGGGATGGTCCCGTCGTCCGGTTGCAAAGCGAAGCAATCTCTGGCTTGGTCCACATCGTTGTAGTAGGCAATTGCGGTGCCCTTTTGGATGTGACAGTGCTCGTTGCTGAAGTTGGTGAGGAGCACTTCTGCCCACCCATCAGTTAGTGCCAGAGCCCCTCTCGCTATAGAAACACCTTGCGTAAGCAATAGCGTGACTATTCACTCCGCAATCGCCTCGTTACGGCACGTTCGTTCACAAAACACCGACACAAGGCAGCAAGATCTCGGCAGGAGCATCACATCATCGCCTACACGTAAACGTTGCAGTTGTTCTTCAGTGGCGGCGTCGACGTAAGGATGGGGGGAAAAGGTGAAGATACGTTCTGGAATGTTGATTACAGCACTGTACTCTCGCAGAAAATCCATACCCAAAATCAACTCTTTACAACAGTCCGGTAAAATGAAAAAAATGGCGACGAAGCTCGAATCACCGATTATGAGCTGAGCAGTGCATTTACCGGTTGGTGCCATTAGCTGTCCACCAGCACTCTTATGCTCAGCGCACTCCAAGGCGTCTTGACCTTCTTAAGGCATTCGGTGAGCTCTTGTCGCATAATAGAGAAGTCAGCACCAGTGTCAACCAATGCTGTTACGTAGTGTCCGTCTAAAATAACGCTAAGGTCAGCACGTACAAATTCATCGGCATTAGGACTCATGGTTGTTGTCATTTTCATCATCGCCGTCGTCTTTGTGTAGAAGCAAGGGGGTCTTTTTGGCATCTCGGCAATCGGCAACCTTGCCCCCGGAGGTCGCGGCAGTTAGTTTCCCTGGCACGGGCTTGGGGAGCGGTTTCTGACGGCATCAGCGTAACTTTGGCGATTCGGGGAAGTGCGACTTTGTGCAGGTGAGGTAGACCGCCAGCGACGACGTGGGGAAGACGCTTGGTTGGTCGGCAGGTGATCAGCACCATGGTCACGAGGGTATTCAAAATAAAATTAAGCTGGACGAGAAAAGTTTCCAAACCGGGCTTCTAGATGACAGAAGTAGCGCGAGATGTGGCCTGGTTCGCTGCAGTGGAAGCAAAGGGGTCGACGGTTGGCAGTGCGCCACAAGTCGGTCCGGCGTACTGGTGGTCGCCGCGCAGGTTCCCGTTGCCACTAAGTCAAGGTAACGGGCCGTGGCTGAAAGGGTGCTTCTTCTGGGGCAGGCAGATGACGGCGGACGGCATCAGCATAGGTCAACAAATGTGGTTCAGGTGGTGGCGCTGGTGATGGAAAGGCTTGGCGTAGTTCGTGGCACACGATTTCCGCAACAGAAGCAACTGGAGGCTTGGTAGACGGAAGGCCGAGAGCCCGCAGCTCTTCCTGCAGGATTTGCCTTATCATTTGCCATAGAGAGCTTTTGGAAACGGCAGCATTTTGAGCGGCGGCACCATCAGACGTTTGGTCGAGCAGGCGGTCAAAGTGGCGGCATCGTTGCCGGAGCGCCCGCTCGATGGCAGTCGCCTCTTTGATAAATTTATTCACTGTTGGCGGATTTCGTACAAGGCTAACCAAAAGTGGTTCCTTAACTCCCCGCATCAGGTGACGAACTTTCCTCGCCTCGGGCATGTCAGGTTCAACGCGGCGAAATAGACGGGCCATATCCTCAGCGAACGTGGCGACGCTTTCGTTGGGCTTTTGCACGCGGGCTTCAATCATCTGTTGTGCGAGATCCCATCGGTCCGCACTCAGGAACGTCTCGAGAAGTTTTTGGCGGAAATTGTCCCAGGTTTGGAAAGTAGGCTCCCTGTTCTCGTACCATGTGGGAGTGCTATTTTCCATTGTGAAGTAGGCACGGCCAAGTTCTCTTGTGCACTCCAGCGATTTACCACAGCGGTCCGCTCGAACTGGTTGAGCCAGTCCTCGCCATCTTCATACGCTTCTCCACGAAAGACTTCGGGAACATGAGGAGGCTCAAAAGTTACCTGGGAGGGAAGAGTCATTTGGGCAGGAGGAAGATTCGCAGACGTTGAAGGGGTTGCCATGTTGGTAAGAGGAGATGCAGTCAAGAGTTCTAGACTTAGGCCTAGTAGGCGCCGGCTGAATCGGTGTACTAGAGTCGTAACAAGATGTTGAGGCTCCACACTGAGTGTACGGTCCCGAACAACGCTTTCCTGCATCAGGTTGCAGGCCCCAGCACTTCCACCAGTGTCGTGGCGTGAAGACAGAGGTCGTATTTGAAGAAACGGGTCGGTCTTTTTATTTACCGCGCGCCAGAGAGTTCGTCTTTCTCATTGTGTTCTGCATAAAAGCGTGCAGATGCGCGTATGCACTGTCGTCTTTGTCTTTCTCGCGGGTCGCACGTGACAATAGTAAAACTAACCTAAAGAATGGTGTGTGGGAAACAATAGCCAAGTAAATGATGGAGCACTACCATCGCTAAGGAGTGATATTTAGTTTTGTTATTCTGCTATTCTGATAAGAATTGGGACATTGCCCGCTTTTGTTGTTGTTGTTGCTACTGCTGCTGCTGCTCTACTTGTTCAGCCTCTTGGAGATGTCTTACTTTATAAAAACATTTTTTTAATGGGCCTCTTTATTGAAGAATAGACGCTTAAAATATAGGCAGTCATAGATTTTGAGAGCTGCTTTTTATTTTCAGAAATATGACATACTTCACATTTTACTTTATCGGCTGCACTGATCCAACAGAACCTTAGGTTGTGTTCACGTAGTGAAGGCAGAAGTGGTCTTCTATTACCTTATGTTTTGAAATTATAATAAAATGCTTGTGCAGATAATTGTCAAATATTAATAGGCTAGATCCCTTCCGTCTTGGGTTGTTTGTTCTCATGACAGAAATGCTATGATAGCATAATTCATTCGTTCACAGAAAGCCAAGCTACATCGAAAGATAATTCATTAAAATTTCTGTCTACCGACTCAATAGTAGTATTTGATGAGTCAGAGGGGCTGTGAGCAGTTTTGTAGTCGAAAAAAAAAAAAAAAAAAGCCTTGTCAGTGACGCTGCCCGGAATCTTTTTTTCGGTGAGTTCGTCTTTCCAAAAAAAAAAAAAAAGCTGGTGGCGAGTCAAACACCAAGGGCAACGCCGCGTCTGCATTCCACAACACACATATAAACAAGAAAGCTTTTGAAAGCAGCAAAGCGGCGGGGGGGGGGGGGGTGCAAAACGGGCACTTCCCTCAACCACACTAGGACTTTCCTCACCCAAAATTCATCAGCGATTTTCTCGTTCTCTAATCAAGGCACCACATCCCCCCCTCCTTCAAGACGAAAGCTTGCCGATATCTATAGCTGGGTGTCAAAGAATTATTCAGTGCTCGCGCTCTATTGTATGGTGGAGGCTCTGTCCACACTGATCTCCCCCACCGTTTGCCTCGTCTGTGTGAGTGAGGGACATTTGGGGGGACTTATCCTCGCCTGTTGATGTCACTAAGCTCCACCTTTATCCCACGTGTATTTCTCTGTCGTGTGAATCCCACCATAAGTGCGTGTGCACAAACATCTGCCCCCCCCCCCCCCCCACCCCGCCATTCATGGGGAAAAGTACGCGTGGGAGATAAGCCTGCGTCGGTGCATTGAGACAAGCTGAGTGCCAAGTGCGGGCAGCATTTTTTTTTTCTTTATTAGGTATACATATTATATACGCACATATATAGTAGGGTGAATGACGGATGCGGTGGCCACGGCAGTAAAACAGCCGGGACTCTTCATATAAATGCCATCACAATAAAAAAAAGGCAAAGCTGGACGTCCTTGGGGGCCACACCATGAGTGCACCGTGAAACTATGTATGCGCGCACGACATCCAAAATGAAGAGCGAACGACATGGATACCGCAGAAAACTATTCGGCAAAGCGTCCTTCATATGCAACGTGGCCCCACATATGTGACGCTAACTAAAGTGTGGCACTACAAATGCGCAAAAGTAGTTTTCTTTCTTTATTTTTTATTTTGGTTTAGAGTGGGGGGTGGGGGGCACACCCGCGCATGCACCCGCGGCGGCGAGAAGAGCGGCAACGCCAGCTCGTGGGGTGCAGGCCCGGCCGCCCACCTCACGCTCACCCGCGCACAATGACAAGCGTTTGCTCTAGCTTGGTGCGTCGTGTGCGCTGCTTCGTGCTTCATCGACGGCAGGGCAGCCGCAGAAGATGCATGCTCGTACCAAAATGCGGTGCAAAATTTCTAGATTGTCTGTGGGAAAAATTTATTATATGAAGGTTGTCTCCTGCTGTTACTTTTTTACATAGAGGTCGCAAATACATGTGCTTCTATGGAGCAGTGACGGGGAATAGAAAAACATTGTTATATTGAGGAATTCGTTATATGGAGGTTTGTTATAAGCAGGTTTAACTGTACACTGAAACTGCATTATAACAAAGTTGCATCTTACACAAAAATAAATTCATTATATCAAAAATTAGTCATAAAGATTTATTCCTAACACTATATGTATTGCAAGACTACTTTTATTTGTTTCATTATAAGCTACATTCCGTTATATCTGGGTTTTGTTATATCGAGGTTTTAGTATGAAAGTTATCATGTATAAGGGGGTTCTTATGAATTCAGATATAAATACAGTGAAACTTATCACAGATATGTATTGGCAAAAATTATTGTCTTTTATATACGGTGTCTGTTGAATCAGGGTACCACGTATGTGTTTTCTTATCAACACCTATTTTAAAGAAGGCACACTGGTGTCTCTTATACCCATTTGTCTTTTACATCAGTCTCTTATAAAGGGGCTTGAGTGTGGTAATGCTGTGTAGAGATTCAAAAACAAAAATATATGCATTGTTTAATCCTTTAAATAATTGAAACCTCTATTATCTCATCTTAAATCACAGAAACAAAAATGTACTTGGTAACTGTAGTAATGGAATTGTTATGCATTAAAGAAAGCAAATGTGTTTAAATTACTTTACCCATATTGCTTAATGCCTTTCAAAGATTAGGTTTAGTTAACAATACATGTGCTCGTACACCCCACACTAATGGCAGGAGTTCTGTGAGACTGCTGGAGAGAAGAGTGGTGGTACTCCTCCAAGCTTGCTGCTACTGCTGTCTCGGTTCAGTGTCGAGATGAAGAACACACTTGTGGGCCAGTTGGTAAGCATGTCATTGGTGGCAAGTATATCACAGAAAACTTCCTTCCTTAACTAATATTGTCACAGCTGATGTTTTCTTCTTTTTTCTTTCTTGTAGCTTGCAATGGCTGATGAGCAGTTTGGAATTCCTGATGCCAAAAGCTTGACACCATCATCGCAGTTGATACAAGAAACCAGTGATGTGGCACAGGTTACCGACATTTCTGTATTTTATATGGCATCGAGCTCAGAGCACCCCTATAGCCAGATTTATTTAAGTTAACAACTCATTTGAGGGTTAGGAAGGTAGGGGGCTAGCAAAATAATTTTGAGATCACTTAAAAGCACCCTATACAACCTGCTATCTGCTATTCTCTCATTTGAAGCTATCATACTCACTAAATGCTGTGTGTGCATTGGCATTTACCTTTTTGATAACTTTTTATTCTGGAATGAGTGACTGACAATCCTGACGCATAATGCCTGTGGTTTCCAAGATGCAGTTTTGCGATTCTAGCCAGCTAGATAGACAATTGAAAGTACTTTCCTCTGAAATTAGTGTCTTGGTACACAGGCTGCACAGATGCAGAAAGCCATGAAAGTGCAGATGGGAATGATTTTTCAGAGAAGCACTTAGGCAGTTTATGCAGTCTAGACAGGGTATCTGTTTATTACCACATCCCTAAACATTACAGTTCTCTTTCTCTAGAGTGCCTGAACTCAGTCCTATCTTATCGTTTAATTTCTCTTCACTTGCTGTTAAACAAATAGGGTAAAACCAACCAGGTTCACCCCAGGTTAGCCTTCCTTCCTTTGCTTCTTTTTTAACTCGAAAGTATTTTATGGCGGGAATGACGTATTTTCGTCATGGATATGACATAAAATATTTACTAAATGACAGATTGCAAAAAAGAAAAAAAAAAAACGAGAAGAAAAAGTTTCGCAGCAAGGCATTGAACCAACAACCTCACGTTCCTCAGCGCGCAATGCTAACCACTACACCACAGAGTGACCATTGTCCAAAATGTTAACGGTGAACAATTTATATACACCACGTACGGTCCTCGGAGCTCGGATACTTCAGCACGTTTTAGTAATCAGTAGTGAGATGGCACGACAGGCGCCGGTTAGCTGCACATGCTCTAAAGGTTGTCTGCCGTGCTACTTCGCACGTTGCCGTGTGTTGTGCTGTGCCGTGCTACTGCGCTCTAAAGGTGTCGTGCTGTGCTACCTCGCACGCGTGCGCCTCCACATGGCGTCGTCAAAGTGCGTATAGATGTTCTGTAGCGTGGTGGCTCACTCTAGCGCCCACTTATCTCAGGATTCGGGTGCTTTGTTCCTCTTGTGCTTCTACCGCAAGTTTGCTTTGAAGTTACAGTTAAAGCGAGCGCGAACGTCAATTCGCTCGCTGCCACGGCTGTGTTTACAAAAGGAGTCCACTGCTCACACATGAAATAAGAAATTGACAGTTGTTTGGCCACGCTCGTCTTGCGTATGATAATTTCGTGCGTGCTTTTTGGTTGAGTTTTGAGCTGCTTGCTGTACTTCACGTGACAATGCAATTTGTTACTGCTACATTAATTCTTTCGCCCTTGTGGCTAAAGAATACACGATGAATGCTCAACTACCTCTGCAAAGACACATTTCACTTTCGTCTCATACAAATTCCTAAAAAGAAGGATCAACCAAGTTTTTTTTTTTTTTTTCTTATCTGATGCTCCTATTTGTTCCATATCAAGAGGAGAGTCGAACCCCTGACTCCGTGTGAATTCATGCATTGAAGCCAGACGGGCATGACGCACTGAAAAGCACGCCAAGTACGCGAAAGTCAAGCACTTAGCATATTAATTCGTTTTATTGGTGCAGGAGTGGTGGTGTATCTTATATAGCTTCATTTAATTTGTTATTACTTGCATATCAGCACTGTAGGATTCCATATATTAGTGGCGGCTCCATAAAGTAGAGCCAAAAAATGTTGTATTTAATCATAAAAAGCACACCATATACAATTTGACTACTTCTATGAACATATTGTAGAGATCATATTAATGCTAGTTTTTATAACAGTAGTATTGCAAAACCTTTTTTTTTATTGCCTGCCTGGTTGGGTGTATGCTTTTGAGTATCGAGATGCCTTTGTTTACGAGTGTCTTGGTGACTTGGCACCATGTTCCCAATTGAATTAGTGATAGTGATGCTCATTTACAAATTTTGGCGTACCTGCTTAAGGGGGCAGACTGCTCTTAGATATTTTTTATTTAATTCTTCAGTGATCTTGATCAAACTGCACAGAATTATGCAGTTTTTCCTGCTGATTACAAATGTTTAATTAGTTTTGCTGTATCTCATCTCATTTTTGAGATAACTTAAGTTCACCCCCCATTGTTTAAGGCCGACATAGAAAAAAAGTGTTTAATAAAAAGTGATATTTAAAATATCCTAACATAGACTAATGACATTAGATTAAAGTAATGCAAGAGCTTTCTGTTTTTAAGCCTTTCTTATTATTGTACAGCAAAATGAACGATCCATATTCAAAAGCAGTTGGAATTGTGTTAAAATTTTGATGAGTAATTAATTAAAAAGGTTTGTTCTCTAAATTCTGCTGGCATACTTGCACCCTACACACATACAGGTTTCCATTGCTAAAAGAATTATTGTTGTACCTGCCCTAGCTGCAGAGATATTGAGGCCTCAAAATTGAACTGTTGTAAATTTACTTTTTTGAGATAAATGAAAAAAAACTGAAAACACACAGCTTCTTCAAAAAGCAACAATCATGGTGCGCATGTTTTGTAATCCTCATAAAAGTGCTCATGAATTCGTAGCAGAGCTTCTAACACAGGTGCCGGCAAATTATAAAGAGGCCTCGAAGTTGGTTCTCTATTTTTTTGCAGGTTCTGCATGTTAACAGCACAAAGAATCTGGACGATTAGAATGACATTACAAAAAAATTACCACTTCCTGGTGTGTAAAAATTAGCAGAGAGATAGCAAAATACTTGCAGATACCAAATATGTCAATTTTAAAAAATGATTTTTTTTGTCACTTTTTGGTCCCAAAGAGCAGTCTGCCTTCTTAAGTATAGTTGTTAAACTTCATAGTACCTCAATGGTCCTATCAATACTTGTACCTTGAATTGTAAGAGTCGAACTTGCAATAAACAGTGTTGCATGTACTTCCTGTTGATAAAAAATTAAGTTTAAATGTTGTGTTTTGTCAATGTGGTAGCTTTGCAGAAAAGGTGTTGTGCTGCTTAGCTCAAGAATGCGGGCTGAATCGTTGCAGTGGCTCCATTTCGATGAGGGTGAAAAAACACCCTCATGCTTAGTTTTATGTTAAAGAATCTCAGTGGTCAAAATCGGTCGAGAGTCCTCCACTCATATATAACCTGCTGCAGTGGTCTAGTGGCTAAGGTACTTGGCTTGCTGACCTACAGGTCGCGGAATCGAATCCCGGCTGCGGCGGCTGCATTTTTGATGGAGGCGAAAATGCTGTAGGCTTGCGTGCTCAGATTTGGGTGCACGTTGAAGAACCCCAGGTGGCCAAAATTATTGGAGCCCTCTACTACGGCATCTTTCCATATCATATGGTGGTTTTAGGACGTTAAACCCCACACATCAATCATGAATCAATCCACTCATAATCATATTGTGGTTTTTTGGCTCATAAAACTTCAGAATTTTAATTGATGGTATTGTTTATGATATGAGTAGATTTTTTGACCAAATTTATATTTTGTGTTTATATATATATTTATATACTTTTTTCTCCTCTTGTAGACCCTCATTGACCAGTTTGTTCGTGTTCAAGGGCTACTTATTTCTCAGGTGAGCATGGTGTTTCTTGTACCTAACCCTACTGTTAGAACTTTTATGCAGCATGTAGCCACACAGTGCTTTTTCTGTCTGTGGAAATGGTACAAGGCCTCCAAAAGACTTTTTATTTTTATCGCTGCATTTTTTCTCATTGTGCATATTACACAAAAGATGGACATTAGGCATCATCATTTTTTTGAAGTTGTCGCACGTCTTCAAAATTGCACCATCAGAGATGTTCTTGGAAACATCTGTGCCATGTCAAGTGCAAGTCATTTTATGACAGTCTGCACTCAGCAAAATATGCATTCACCATAAAACCTGAGCCAACATCTCACAATAGTTTTTTTGAAGATATCGAGCACAGTAATATGTCAATCATTCAAAAGCAGGTTATGCTGTCATGCTTCTCTGAGAGATACAAATATCTTTGGCTTTAGTCAGGATTACAGGATCACTGATAGAAACATTTAATTTCCTGGTGCTCGTAAGCCATATGAGAAAAGCATTTTTAAAATTACGTGGTGTTATAATATTACGGTAAGTTTGCATTGCCGTTTTTCACCTATTTTAGCCCTTCCCCTTTCTCCCTAAGTTGTGAAAATCTTTAACTTTTCTGGGCGTCAAGGCCATAATTGCTTACATGATATAAGTATGGAATCATTGCATCTACAAGCTAGGGGACAATGAAACCCAAAATACAAATGAGACACTCGACTGATTTACCGTGTTGTGTTGCATGAGGTATGCAGTTGTCTTTCTTTGCCTTTACATAGGAAACTACTATATTGGGTGTTTTTCGCAGGCATGTATCAAATTATGTGCCAAGAGTCAAAATGGGCATGAAGTTTTGCAGGGTTTGTCAAGCATGTAGGCTGCGTTTTGATATTTTGTATGGCAGAGCAACACTTATGGACTCACTCTTCGCAACCCACTACATTTTCTATTAAAAGGCTCTGTACTGGACCTGCTTTTTGCTACTCTATTTTTGTTCACATTTATGCATGTCATCTTTGTGTGTATTGTTCGTATGCTGTATATAGTACAGTAAACACCGGTTAAGATGAACTCGGTTAAGATGAAATAAACACCCGTTAAGATGAAATCGGTTAAGATGAATTTTCTTTAAAATGAACAACACGGGAGTGCTTGTTTAGTTATCATAGACTGAATGCAAAAAAAAAATCAGCTTAAGACGAAGAGCATAACAGGCCTCTTCTCTTAAGAGGAACTCTCGCAGCGACCAACAATGACAAGGATTCTGTGCAATGAGCATGGGTGGCTCGCAGGCTTTTGTTAAGCTTTAACCGCATGCTTGCGGGTAGCGTTTTTTTTTTTATAGTCTTGATGGGGGCATTCAGGCGAACAAGAGAAAGCAAAATGGGAAAAAAAAGACACCTTCCTAATGCAAATACTCCAAGCAAATGGAAAGAAAATTGCAAAGTGGAGGGAGAAAGGGAGATAAGTGGAAAAGAAAGGTCAGCGCATAAAGCTGGTATCTCCCTCACCCCTAGCCTGTTGGTGGAAATTGGGCCGGCTTTGTCAGCAAAGAAAGCAACAAAAAGCGTTCGTCCTTTCGTATTCTCCTCGCGTTCTTTAGTTCCTCAACAGGAGCACAGTTGGGAATAGAACACAAGAGCTTAGCTAGAGAGGAAAGAGCCTGACGTGCATGTCGTGGGATCGAATCTCGGCCGTGGCGGCCGCATTTTTGATGGAGGTGAAAATGCCTGGGGCCCGTGTGCTTAGATCAAAGTGCACGTTGAAGAACTCCAGGTGGTCGAAATTTCCGGAGCCCTACACTACAGCGTCTCTCGTAATCATATAGTGGTTTTGGGCCGTAAAACCCCAACAGTTATTAGAGGGGGAAATGCAATGGAAGGGGGCAATATAATTCAAATGAAAGTGAAAATGGAAAAAAATATTGTCGGTACATTATAATAACATAAAATATAAACTACATATGTGGCACTAGCACTCCCATCAGAGGAGTCAGATGCATTGTCATTGCTGTCACATGACGGTGCCCATACAGTTTCCTAATATACACTAGAGGGAACTCTGGCGCTAGTGTCTATGGGAGCTGCAACGCACGGCACTTCAGTGAGCATGGGAATGTTGGGTAGTCATCTGACCTGCTTTTGGCTTTGTGTATGTTCGTGTGGCTTGGAGCTGTTTTCTCGCGAAACAAAAATTAGAAAATGTTCAGCGGTTGCGCTTCACCACCTTATTCTTTTAGACTTGCCTTTCCAAATCTGGTCACGAAGTTCGAAAGGGGTGAATCTTTCTTTCAAAACAAAACCGAAACAGCAATAAACGAAGCGGCAAGTACAATTCGCCGCCCACAAGTGCGAAGACTAGGCGAATGTGTGTATTACCCATCATTCCTATGGTCGCTGAACGATTTTTAGGAAACTCTATGATGGTGCCTGAGCACATGTTGTGGTCAGTTAGTGTTGTTTCTCATAGAGTCTGAGCGCGTTGTATCTGTTCGCAGTGAAATGCAGCGAATTGTGATGCACCGTTACGTTATCTTTATGAAAGTGCACGACAAAGCAAGGTCATTTTGCACACTAAATATAGCTGCGTCTCGTCTTTATGTGCGCGAGGTTTGTGATCATGAGTAACGTAAACGGAGGTCTTCAGCTGCATGTCGTTCAGGAAAAGTTATTGCGGGCTGAAAATAAGAAAATGCCCAAACCTCAATGAAAAGCTTGAAGACTTTCATTAGCAACTTGGCATATATTGACTTTTCCAAAGTAGCGGTATGCAATGCAGGCGTATCCAAATGTGATACCAAAGCCAGTGAAGCAGTCTCTCAGGTGAACAGCCAGAAGAATAAATTTTCCACTTTTTGAAAATAAATTGTGCTTGTCTATCCCTTTTATATTTTTTTAGTTGTAAAAATAGGGTCGTGCTACAGCTTTATTATTAAAATATGGTAGCAACTTATTCATGAGCATAGTTATTATGAACTCTTGAAATCGAGTACTCGTTAGATACTCTACTTGAAAGCATAGTTTTTATCAAGCTGATCCAAATAAATGCTTTTTCTTGTTCCTTTCCTCCTCATTATCAATATAATTCATTCAGTGTTTTCAAGCAACATATTAAGATGTGTACTTGGCATGTTAGCATTTGGTTTTTGGGGGCACTTCTGAAAGATGAACTCCTGACAAATAATCTTGGTCTCTTCGAGTTTGTTTTTAAGGGAGTCTATTGTATAGGTCTTTTCAACGGTAACTTCAAAGGTTTACTCTGGCATGTACCTTAGAAAGTTTTCAGCATAAGGGTGGACGAAACATTGTCCAGGCGATGGGCTATCATGGATCACCTTATGAAGCTCTGAGCACTAACGTCACTGCTTAGTGCTCGTGGCTACATAAGGTGATCTACCGCTGCAGTTCCATAGTTAATGGCAGACCCCTGGGAATGCCTTAACCCACTACAGCCTTGGTGAAATAGTTGAGTATTCACCGCCGCTGCAGGAAGCAGACAACTGCTGCCGCCAGGCACCTACTGGTTTAAATAGGTACAAGCAAACCTAGGGCTCGGCAGAATGAACGTCATAGTTTCATGGGACCAGCAAACCTAAAAATTATGTAATTCTTTTTTTTTTGTTCCTGTCTGTCATTAGTTCATGTTGAACATTATTTTAAACTTTAGGAAATGGAGATTTGGTGTGAGGGATGTTCTGCGATGTTATGACTGAACCAGGGCAAGGCCCTTAAAACATTGGTTTTGCACAACTAGTGGCCAATGTTTCAAGGTGCTTCCCCTCTTCCAGTGCTGCCATTTGAAAGGTACCCAAATAATTACGGGTCCATGCGATTGTTAGGCATGTCCAGAAACTACATTTACGCACCCACGTTTTAATCGTCCTAATGTGGTACTTATCTATCACCACAATGTCAAAGGTTGAAAATAAGACATTCATATCTATGAATGCAGCACATGCTCTTGTAAGCTAAATATTGTAGGCCACAGCAGCAGCGAAGAACTTGAATTTTCTTCTCGTCCACATGTGCAGCCTGGATTGAAATGTGGAATGCTTTATTTGAACATAAATAGGTGAGTTACACCACTCGCAAATGCTGTGCAATAAATAGTTGTTCATGACACCAGTAACATCCGACCTTTTGCTTGCGATAGGATTTCATTTTTTATTTTTACTCCCAACCTTAACGTGGTCTAACATGCTAGCACTCGTTGCGGTGCCAATTTCACCTCTGGGTGGATGTTCATGCAGATGCTGCGGAAGAGTGTGGAAGCAAGGGACTGGATGAATGCTCTTGAACCTCGTAATGTGCGGGCTGTGATGAAGCGTGTAGTGGAAGATGTGACAGCTGTGGATGTACGTGTGGGCCAGCTTTATGAGGAAGGTGCTCGCAATGAGCGGAGCAGCGATTCAAGCCGTCGCACTTACCCATACAGTGCATCAGGTCGTCCCCATTGGACTGCCCGGTGGCCTTCAAGTGTTGATCATAGCTTGTTGAGCAACATTCAGAAACTCTTTTCGGAAAAGATTGACATCTTCACCACAGTGGAATTCTCTCGTGTATCTGTCATGACTGGCATCATCAAAATTGGCCTCAAGGTAAGTCTTGAAGATTGAACTCTTTGGGAATACATTAAATTTTGTTCATCATTTGCCTTTTTTTTTTATAACAAGATCCTTTGCTAAATTCGGGAACTTTTCAGCCATATCTTGTAAGTTTTAGTTTTTCTTCACACTTTTACTCAAAATTTGCAGACTACTAATGCGAGACTACATTTTCAAGGTTGGCGAAAAAAATTTGAGCTCACACAGACTCACTCAAAAAAAAAATATTTTGTGCATGGGATCATACGACCTCCAACTCACCAAAATTTTTCTCATTTGGGCTCACTTGGACTTGGACTTGCCAAAATTTTCTTTAAGTGGACCAATTCAGACTCTTACTCTCAGAAATATTACCCACACCTACTCAGACTCATGGCTCGATTCGAGTCTTAGTGCATCTACTCATCAATGCATTGGCCCATAATTTGCTTTCTCGATCATGGTGTCTCATGTAATCAATACTCTATGTGGCTCATTTTGATCTCGTACCTTCAAGTATAAGTTAATAGTTGTCACAATCCAGTATAGACATTTTTATTGAAAGGTGCTGCTTAAACAAGATATTTTCATCAAGAGCTTCCCATGGCAGAGTTTGCAGGGTGAGCTCAAGGGACCTCAAGTCTTTGATAAAAAAAAAAAAATGGTGAGCTGACACATAAACACTAGTGTGCTGAAGTATGTGTGAGTAAACATGAGTTTAAATGAGTGCTGAGAGCAGGCTCATAGTAATGCTGATGTTTAGCAGCTAGCCATAGGTTGGCCAAAAAAGTGGAGCTCACTCAACTGTTTCATGCTTCGAGTTCACTGACACTCAGACTCGCCAAAATTTTCGTCAACCGGAGCCACTCGGACACAGACTCACAACAGTATTATTCACTCGGACTCGCTCATACTCAGAATTACAGTTCAATCTGAGTTGGAGTGAGTCTAAGTTAGTCAACTCATGAGCAAGTTTGCTGACCTATGCTAGACTTACCATAAAAATTGTGTGTCCATGTCTAGCAATTGAGAAGATTTTACTTAATTGGATAAAGTTTGCAAATGTTGCCTGGCTGTCAATAACTTCTTTTTACACACAGTGTATGTGCCTACCCAACAACCCCGATGAAACCGAAACCACTGTGTTTAATATGCTGTCATGTTGACTTCTTGCAGTGGTGACAATACTGGTTTACATAGACACAGAGTTTCTCTCTTATAGAATTACAAGTTAAGAATAAAACAAATTTGGGGGTTTACAGGACAAGACTGCAATCTGATAATGAGGCATGTTATAGCGAGGACTTGCATTTTTTTTTTTGTCATCTCAGGTTCTTCAACACACACCTAATTGAATGCATGTGAGTGGTTTTGCGATCTCTCCTCATCCAGTTGCTGCTGCCACCGCTGGGATTGAACCTGTAACCTCGAGCACAACTGTGCAACACGAGTAGCTGCCAAGTTGAGGCAATTTGTGCAACTTTGGCAGGTTGGTCACGGTCCATTAGCAACAGCAAAACTTAGAACAGGGACATGTAAAAGAAAATGCATGGCATATGTGCTGTGTACTTTAGCTTATCCCTGTCATGAGCATTGTCATCTTTTAAGCAGTAGCAGACCTACAGAGCACAGGATGTGTGTTGTCATGCCTTAATGAAATTAGTCGTGGCATTCATGAGCTGTTGACAAAGCTTGTTAGATCTAACATTCATTTACAACTATTGTCATTGCGAGCATGATTCTAAGTGTTGAAGAATTAGTGTTACAGTACAACTTAAAAGCACAGTTTTTTTTTTGTACCTGCAGAAATCGTTTAAATATTTCTATTGTTCAGAATGCCTTGTTAGGTGGGGCCCTCTTGTCCTCTAGTTTTTGCACTCTGCTTTTGTTTGTTTTTAGCATGAAAAATTCTTATTCATGAAATAAATACCAGTTTAGCTTCTCTTTCCTTATCACGTAATTGTTCATTTGTAGGAGCTTCAACGTTTCTATGATTGTGGCTTGGGCTAGTTTGGTTCATGATTGCAAAAGCTGGGGAAGCAACAAATCGTCCCTACTTCATCTTGTTTTTCATACAAAGTTATGCACTTTTTTCCTTCTTTTGCAAGCTTGAAATTATCATCCCTCCCATTTTATTAAAGGACACAAGTCAACTTTAGGTTTAGATGAATGTTGTTTAAATTTAGATGTATGTTGTGGGATTTTTGTCGTATACAATGTGTGGGCCATACTGTATTCTTTACAATTATACCTATTTGTAAGTACGCACACCTCTAGATTAATATTTATAATATGAATGACTAATGGTGATAGATGGAAAATGATTGCTTCTTTGGCTATAGTCTTGAGTGAATCACTAGCACAGGGGTTCTCAAATGGGGGTCCGCGGGGTCCGTGAAGCCATTTCTATGATCCGCGAAACCCTCACCCACATCTTTCTTTAAGCGTGACTGTGTCACGTATTGATAAACTTTCCAAATTAAAGAAGTGATGTGGCACATTTGTTTGATGTTTTTAGTAGCAATAAAAAGCACATGTTTCACGCTCCACTTGTGTAAATTTACCTACGTACCTACCACCCTCCCCCCGTTCCTCCCTTCCACTGCTAGGGGTCCCCCATCACTTCCGCCAGTCCAAAAGGGGTTCCTGACATATCCATGGCTGAGAACCACTGCACTAACAGATTGATGCCATTACATTTTATTGCAATAGCAATGATATAGATACTGGAAACGAAAATTAGCCATCATCATGATGTTTCATGCTAAGTCCTAGTGTAATAAGATACCATTGTGCCCATGCACTTCTGTAGGATATAAAAAATGTGTGAGAGGGAGTGCACTGTCTCTGCACGTTTGGCAGGAGGGGTTATTGGATTGAGGTGATTGCACTTTTCGGTGGAAAGAGAAGATAAACACATGCCAGAAAAATTGGGGTTCAGGGTGTCGTTAGTGGAGTGTGTGGAATAGTTTAAAAGGCATGGCACATTATTGAGTGACGTGAGTGGTGTACATGAAGCTGGGGTCTTTTATTTCGGTTGGCCCTGCTAGGAATGATGTGGCTATTGCACCTTGCAGTCACAGGTCACGCGTTATCTCAAAGGGAGAGGTGACATGATGCATTTGGTCACTTCTGTTGGCACTGTTTGTCATGGGAGCATTGTGAATGCCTCTATTTGCTGGCATCTGTTGAAATGTGTTCATATTCACCAGTGTTTACATGACACCAAGATTGAGTTAGCAAACACTTACTGCAACGCGAGGCGTGCGTCTCCCTCCTTGCGTGAGTGGGCGGATTGTGGCAATGTGATACGAGGGACGCATACACCCGTCTGTTTTCTGCGTGCTCTTAACGGCCAATGTCAGCGAATTCGAGAGGGGCTAGTGCAAGTGACCCAGCTCCCTGTGGTGAATGAACGATTATGTGTTCCCAAAAAGTATGCATATACCTTGTTTATGCCTCTGTGGCTTCAAAAACATGACGCTCGAATAAAAAAACTGTGGCATCAGTCCTCTAAAGCAGCAGGCCTAGCAACAGCCGCATCGAAAACTTTGCTTCATCTCTATTACGGCCTCATGTGAAGTGCGACACAATGTCTTGATGATGTCTCATTTTATTGCTTGGGAGTGAATTCAAACTATGCAGTGAGCTCCGGCATAGTAGGATGTGCAGAGAATAGTGCATTAATACATTAGAATGAAGTAATTTGTGTGCTGCCGTGTTGCTTATATTCCAAAACTGACACTACATCTTAGATGCTGGTCTTTTTCATGGTTTCAAAGAGAGACCCTGATCAAGAAAAAAAAAAAAAAAGCCCTGCAACAAATGCTCAACATGCAGGGTTCTTGTTATTTACCTTGATTTTGTATGTCGCTATGCTTCCGACACTATCTGATGAAACCTACACGTGCTGAAGGCATTGTGTAGCTCTGTAGCACCCACTGTAATCAATATTAGCCACACTTCAATCATCATTGTCTCATTCAAACATGTCGTCATGATCGTATGAAGTGGAAAGGTTAGTGTCGAAAGAGAAGTACAGTGCTTATGAATTAAAATGTGATAATATAGGGCTGAGTAAGATAAATTTTTGTTTCTACTATCTTTATTTTTTCACGTATCACTGTAATTTTGACTGCAACACTTGCATCAGAGCGATCATTGCTTTTATCGACCATATTTTTAGTGACTATCTCAAGCAATTACGCATACCAGTTGTTGTACTGAATTTTTTGATGCGGCATTTCAATCCGTGAACACTATACAGGACATAAGAAAGGAACATAAAGTGGCATTGGGCATGTAACAGTCCCAAACCGGCTGCACTTTTGATTTAAGTGAAACTGCTTGAGGCCTCTAAGATAGATTTAGGTGCATGTTAAATTACCTCCAGGTGGTCGAAATTTCCAGAGCCTTCCATTACAGCATCTTTCATAATCATATGGTGATCTTAGGATGTTAAACTCTAGCAGTTATTGTACTACTCATCATGAACAATTCAAGGATAGTTTGCTTGCTTTCAAAGTACAATGCAACAAATTTCAATTCTAAAATTTTCATAAACTTGTGCATAAATGTGAGCAAGACCCATAAATGTGATGTAGGGGACATGGATTAAATGTTTGTCAATAGATGAATGAGGTCTAAAATTGCTTGAGTGTTAATTTAAGAAATAAAAATGAGGGAGAATGTGCCGCAATGACAGATACCTTGTTTTGCATCATAAGCATGGTGTTATTTTACAATATAACTTTTTTCTTCGTTGTGCAGACATTTCTGGAGTGTGTGCGTTTGAAGACATTTAGTCGATATGGGTTGCAGCAAGTTCAAGTGGATACACATTACCTCCAGCTCTACCTGTGGCGGTTTGTCAGTGATGAAAAGTAAGCTTTATTTTTGGTACTCTCTTTAGTGGCTGTCGTATCTCATCATAATTATCATAAAAAATTCAATATTTATTGTAACCATTGATTCATTACATCTTGATGTTGCCCACAAATGTTTATTACTGTTGTTGTATTTGTAGTATACTGATGCACACCCCCAAAAAAGAAAAAAAACAATTACGGGACATATAATTTAAAGTTGAATTTCTGCTTACCGTGATAACATTTCAGCTTTCAATGTTTGAACCTGTAGCGGCTGTTGTGGCCTATACAGTCATTCATTAAATGTCAAGCATTATACATTAAAACACATGAAAAATTTGCATTTTCTGTTGACTCCACATTCTGTGAACTTTTATTGTAGGTTGTATTACTGTGTATACTAAAACAGCTCAAGGGAAGGCCAGAAAAGAAATGCTCTTATTCTGGCTTAGTAAAATAGAACAATAGCTCAATTATGATAGTGACTAGTGAAGTGATTTAATGAATTTTGTTTCATTTCAGCCTGGTGAATGTGTTGCTGGATGAACTGATGGGCAGTGCAATTCATCGTTGCTTTGACCCAATGCTGATGGAACCTAGTGTGAGTAGCTTTTTCTCAGCCTTGACCAGACAAGCTGCCTTAAGCCTATTTCATCACCTGTGCTTTCTTTTCTCTGCAGGTTGTTGAAGTTATCTGTGAAAGAGGTTGAATGTCTATTGTATTTTAGTGTCAATGGACAAAGAGTTTACTAGGCCTAACAAATAAAAAAAATTCTCTTTTTGCTGCTGTTCTTTTTCTATAGTGTACCTCAGTGTTGTTCATTGTGTGGGTGCTCTCAGTTAGACCTTTTTATCAGTTAGGAAAGCTTTGGCATACTGAAGCTGCAGTGTTGGTGCAGGCTAAGGCTGGTTCAGCGTCTCCTCTAGTTTTACATGCTTGGCGCGTCAGCACGGGATGTATGTACGCCGTTGCTGCTCGCGGCACTGTGTTCTGACCCTATAGTCTTGCACCGCCCCACCGTCGAGTGTGCATGCCTTGCGGTAGCACAATCATAGCGTGCATTACTCGTTAGTGTTTCTGTCACCCTGCATGCGGGGTGACAATATAGGCTCCAATACAAGGCAGTTGTGTAGCCAAGGGGGGGGGGGGGGGGAGTTCAAAAATTTTTTTTTTCATCGCTTCGTGCTGACATAATTTAGAAAACAAGCCTAGCTACTAAAATAATAGCATTCCTGGGCACTTTTACAGTGAATAACTAATGTCTGCATACGGAAAAACATGTTGCGGTGTTTGTCAAGGCTTTGACACTATACGTGAGATTTTGGGCAGGAATCTCGGCCGCGTTTTAAGTTGGCTCGGTAACTGGAATAATGCTGCAGCGGCGGTCATACTTGTACACACCGGCCGGAACATATCTCGCTAAAGTCAATCAATACGATAATTTTCACTTGGCAAACGCTCTTTTCAATGGTAAAAGTCAGACACAATTCCAAGGCAAGATAGGCCACGTTCAAGCATATTACAGTGTGACTCTTTGAATGTGTTCTAATATATACTCAAGCAAGAGACTAACATTTCTATCGAACCTTCGCACATTCTGCTAACATCTAAACGTAGCATACGCACATACACGCATGCCCAACAGATTATATGGCTCATTTACCAAACTTCGCTTGTATGCGAGTGTAAAGTATATTAATACACATCTTTACTATGCCCTAACGGCTAAAAGCACTCCGTAGTGTTGTCCAGTAATGAAAATACAACACAGGCAGACGTGCAGGCCAATCACAACTTTACAAAGGCCTACAAAAATATTCATCGTGTAGTTTAAGCTGATAAATAGAAATATGATAGTCTAAACCTAAAGCAGCATAATGATAAATGCAGTTTAGGAAGTTGTAGTGAGTACAAGTTTTATTGTTCAGCAGTGTAGCAAACAGCACAAGAATAAGGCACATAAAGCTGAAAAAATATACGAACGTAGGCCTATTGATTTGCTTCATTTGTTCGTCCCTTTATATTGACATGACTAGAAGGGCACACCGAACGATTTTTGCGACTAGCAACATAACTCACAACAATAAATGCACAGAATGAAGAAACATGAGTGGACATATATAATGTAAAATTAAAAACAATATACATAGTAACCATAATTATTTACAAGAAATGAAATAAACTCGTGCAAGCAATGTTTCATGCAGCAAACAGACACGACATAGCGGAATACTGTTGATTATTTTTTTCAATTGACACGAAGATTATGCTGCGCATTATATGTCATATTATATGCCACATATATTACCCAAAATTTACGATAATTTTTACATGCAAACTTGGGTTGTTACATTGCCCATTGCCATTCACACTTTTCTTATCCACAAACCATGTCTGCAAGTGAATGGTACCACCGAAAAGCAAGGTGTAGGCAACGGGAGAGAACGCAATCTCTGCCATGGTGTGAAAATGATTCTCAGCAATACATCTCTATCAGTTGAACTTGCGCCCTTACTTCTGGATGAAAAGTAGTGCATAGTGATTTTACCCAAACCGTCTTTTTTACTACCCACCACGGTGATCCAGTGGTTATGGTGCTCTATCGCTGACCTGCAGAGCGTGGAATCGAATCCCTGTCGTATTTTCGATGTAGGTGAAATTGCTCGAGGTTCGTGCACGTTAAAGACCCAAAGTGATAAAATTTTCGAAGAGCCCCATCTCATAATCATATTTTGGTTCTCATAATCGTGTCTCATAATCACCTTGTCACCCACAGAAGATCACAGTGTCTATGACGGAGATCAGTTTTTTCTGTTTCATTCCTTTTGTGCTTGCGCTGATGACTCCATCTTTTCAGTGATTGACTCACCTTTGAGTGCTTCTAGAAAATTTGTTGCATATAGAGCAGCGGTCTTATGGTGGTCACAATCGCTGTGGCTTTTGAAATTTTTTATGCATTCTTCCATTGTGTGAACGGAGAGAGGCCCAAGCTTGCACCAAGAACTTGCAAGTCCCTTTGCCTGAACTTTCTTTTTCAAAAAGCACACGTCTTGCTCCCTCCTGATATTTCGAATACACCAGCAGCCAGGAAAACATTTCTTGCCAGTGAGGTTGGAACTTCAGTTTGCGCTTACTAACTGAGGAAAAGCTGTAGTTAGCGCCTGGTTTTCGTGTCATCATTAGCAAATGTCATCTAGTCTCGTCGTCCTGCAACTCCTGGCGTCTTGGCCTGTTAAACACGTAAAAACCAATCTCGTTGTCAGGAATCACGGTTTTTGTGCATGCATCATGCTCTGATCGATTTTCAAAAGTTCTTTACGCACCAGAGTCGCATTCGAGCAGTGCAGAACTACAGCTGGGAACCGTTTCTTTGGCTCATGTAGCTTATTTGCCAGTTATACAGTGTGCACTGGAAGCAGCGTCACCTTTCAAGAAATAATAATCAAGCGTTACCCTACGGTATACGGCGTTCTCGCGCGGCCATCCAGTCTCATAAGAAGGGCGCTGATTGACACAGAACACAAACTACCCGGCAATACCTGTAGGCAGCGTATTTCAAGGTGGTGACTTCGCATTGCTAGAAAGCAACGCGCTCAGCAAAGTTCAGGCAGTGACACTAAATGTAAGGAACAAGAACTTTAGCGACAATACATGTCGGCTGGTTAAGTTCCGCCTTAACCACTAGCGCTCGTTTCTCCCTTAATGGAAAGATTCGCGGGTATACATTTTCTCCGGTTCTCTTCAGGTGCCATTAAGGTTACGCTTGCTCAGTATCTTACTCAGCGTGCCAAACGTCTCGTCTTTGTGATTGCGCCCCTATGAAAGGCTGGTAGTTTCTGTTGCGTTATGATCCCATACCACAAATGCGAATGAACACTGAAGAGTTGATGCCAGCAGTGAAATTTCTGCGCCTTCTATCAGAATGCCGGAAACAGACAATCGACAGGCATGGGTGGTGCACAGTACAGCGTAAGTAAACTCGTGTCGCATACGCTAGCAGTTCTCGTCAGAGTTCACGCGTTCTGAGAAATCGATTATGGTGCACTATCTCTGAACAAGACCGGAGTTCCTTCGTTCATCACTAGTGATCCGATCACTCGATATTTTTGTGGTATGAGTCTTCACCTGTTAGCGCCGGCATAAGTGCTGCAAAAATGTATGCACATACTAGTTAGAATAGCGTATATGTGGCATATTGATCATCCGCGGTAAAATATTCTGTAGAGTTCTAAATTTGTTGACGTAAAGAGAAATCATGGTTGCAGGCTTGCAAACAATGGAAGACACCTTGCCACAATGCTATCGTTTTAGAGAGCAAAATGACGAAAGCTATGGGAAAAAAAAAAGAGAACATTACACGTTTTTGTGCATATTTGAGTTTTCTAGCGCATATACGTAGCGAGCATGCTATCTCCATGTGAGTAGCTATAGCCTTGTGCCAGGTGCATTTTCGATTGAGACAGAGTGAGCATTTCTCAACAATAATTACCTTGCTCTCGTAGATTGCAAGATAAAACTTCTACAATTGGAGTACTTCTTTGCTATTAACAGTCACAGTGCAACTGTAATGTCAACCAAGGTTGCGAGAAAGTATGCCCGAAAAATAACACGTGGGAAATCGTGTTACCAACGTATAGCATAACCTACAAAAAATACTTATTGTCTATCGCTAGCACGCTTGGATGTGCGCAGTAAAGTAAAAAATGTTGACTAAAGGCTATCGCTGTGGCAGGGCTGCTTGACATATGGAGCTGAACATAAAAATCATTCTCATAGGCATGCAGTCGCAAACATCGACAATAAGAAATTCGCTCAGCAAAGTAAGCAAACCGAAATGTATTTATGAATGTACAAAAACTTAATGTATGTATACCTCTAATTCCATGTTATAAGCGGGGCCGTTCTTGACTTGTAAACGCACTTCGCCCCGACAAGGACTCCGTCATCTACGCTTAACAGATATTAATGATTAATGATGTCTTCCCCGATCGGGCGGGTCATCGCAATGGTGCATTTTTGAAGACTGGTCCATTAAATGGCGTGACGAGAGGCCATTGCTGCGAATGACCACTGTACCTCTCGTTTACTGTATTTTTTACTGCTGTTACTTTACTTTTACTCTTACAAGCATATGCATGGGTAGGGGGGGACAGAATATCATGACTTTGATGTACATGTACACAACCGGCTCAAACTACCGTCGATAGTCACGTCACAGAGGCAAACTGATTGATGTCTCTGCCCCCCACCCGGAAAACAATTTCTGGCTACGCCCCTGATACAAGGTGAGAAAACCGCACTACGTGCACACACACATGTATGCTACTTTTAGTTTTGAACATTGAACTTGAAGTCAGCGTTCGATTCTCCTGTTTTCATTCATAGCTTCATGTCTTTGTCCTGTTTGTGCTGTAGGGTTTTGTTGCTATGAATCAGTTTTTTTTCTCTGTTACACAAGACACCTGCACATGCAATACTCAGTGTACGATGGTTGAAAGTTTAGCAAAAATGAACTAGCAGCTGCACAATTAGCTTTCAGCAATCTTCCTCCTTTTCACCGATGAGGCCTTAGAAGCCAAAAGAAAATATTTGCCATGAATAGTTTGACTTTTCACAAAGACAGGGACGGCCCTGATTACCCAAAACATACAAGAACATAATACCTCGTGGACTAATGAAATGTCTTCAGATAATGCTATCATGCAGCCAAGTGGGTGGGGTTGATAAGGGGGCTTGAGTGCCACCCCAGAAATTTTTCAATTTTCATGTGTGCTCATATACAGGCATACACAAAAAAGCACACACAAACATACATAAAGACTACCTGGTTGTAAGACACTCACACGAAAAAAAAATTTGGCTATGCTCTATCAGATCAAGAAACATCCCTGAAACCTTTTGCAGAACTATGTCAATGTGTGGCACTGTTACATGCTTGCCTGTGTTGAGATATGAAAGTAGCAACGACAAACACCCACAGGCTGTTGTAAAACTCGTATGCGAAAACCACAATTTTGAAACAGTGCACTAGATAGAAGTGACTACACTGCAGTTTTAAAATGTATAATAAATAGCTGCCACTCACAAATACACAAGCTTAAAGGTGCTTTGTTTATATCTTAATTTCTTGCTCTGATTTTTTTAGTGAAGTATTTTAATCTTACTGTAGATAAGAACAACTCTCATAAGGGTCACGAATAGGGTAACATTTCTTCCCTCATCTATATAATTCTTGTCTTGACCCTTTGAATGTACATCATACTGAGCCCCTAAGATAATTTAATTTTCTATTCTATCTTGTAGTAACAGTCATTTTGTTATATTTGGAGGGGTATGCGGAGCGTAGTGTCAGAAGAAGGTCGCCCCACCACGCGGAAAGCTAGAAAAGCACAGTGGCTCCGGGCGAATAGTAGAAGCGCGGGTGACATGCCAGGCATCTCGAAGTAAAAAAGGCGCTGGCTGGTGTACTATTGCCACAGCCGCTCTATAAAAACACGCGATGCGGCCTGCCACGTTGAATGGATATAGCGTGGCACGCCTAGTGCTCTAGGCGGCTGCTGCGGCGCCATCAGTAGGACCTAGAGTGACTTTGGGAAACTTAAAGCAAGAGCGCCAGAATTATTGCGGCGTATCGTGGTTTCACAGCGCAACTGCTATGCGCCTATTAATTTATAATGGGTTCGGAAGTAAACTTGCTATAGTGTTAATCATATTGTTAAGCGTGTCTACCAAATCTGCGTAGGAGAGGTTTCAACGTAAGTGTTGGTTTTATCTGAAGTGATTGCTTGGGTGAGCTGCGAGTTTTTACGTCTTGTTTTCTCTCTTTTATTGCCGTTGCCCTCAAATATGTTTGCGTTTATTTGCGCTACAGTTACCTTTGCAACAGGAGAGTCCCTTATTGACAAGTGCAGTTGTAATTGTATTTCTGAAATGGTTTTATTTTGCACATTCCATGTACGAAAAAAAAGAAAGCATCGTGAGCATCACAGGAGTCATAATTGCTTTATTGCATACGTGAAAAAAGAAAAACACTGTTGTTTCAACCACAGGCGCAGCTCTTTCCTTGTCAGAGGCTTTTACGCCAGATGTATGAGATGCTGAACTGTCCAGTTGGCAAGAAGCGCTCACTCATAAGAGCTTTCTGAGAAAAACTTTGCTGACTTCGTGGTTTTTTGCCCCATAAGTCAGCTATCAGCACTGAAACAGGTGTGGCAAAAGTGCCGATTCGCAAATCTTGCCTTTTCGTCTGGTGTCTACTATCTTCATTACTAGAGGCCGCATGTTTAGGCACTGAAAAATTGCGTTTTAGGCGGGGAAAAAAAAAATGGGCAGGAAAAACACAGCTTTAATACCTAGAAATCATAAATATAGGCAGGATAATTTTTTGTACAAAAATGCAAGTTATCGAAGAAAGCAGTCCGCGACCTATGTCTTATACCACAGGAAAACAACAAAATATAGTTTATGATGGCACAAAGGCACCAATGGTTTAACACAGCCATGAACTTGTCCTTTTTTTTCCGCACGGCTTGAAGTACACAGTCTCCTTTTAATGTTTTGCATGGTAAATGTATACCGTCAAATAAACAGGTTCTTGGGTCTCTTTTGGTGTGGCCATTGACGTCACTGTGGCCGCCATGGCTGGGTACGAGCTGGTGTAGACACCGCGTATTTTTACTCGAACGCGCGCTGCAAGAAACTGTGATATCAGATGAGGGCTGGTGCCTCTCGCATTCCTTCATCTTCACCTTTGGCGCGGCTGGTGAACAAGAAAGCGGGGAAGTACAAAAGAACACTGGGATAAATGTAACGGTAACCGCCAGGTCTGGGTACCCAACACCAAGAATCTGTTTGTGACGTCACGTGAACACTACAATGGCTGGCAAGTGTAATGCATACACTGGTCGCTCACGATACGTCTGCCAATATTTGCAAAGCCACGTGCCCTGGAAAAAGGTGAAATGTCAGACTGAATGCCGGTTGCTTTTCATCTCACGGGTGCGCCCCCCAACATAGAGAAAGTTACGTGCAACAAATGCCTCCTGTGTACGTCTCCTTAGTACTTGACACTGCGAGATTTATTCGAAAACAACATGTGTAATTTCTGCAACCTGTTTCTACAGAAGGTGATAGAGATATTCAAACATAAAAGTGGATTCTGTGCGCGTTTTTATCATTTTTTCCCCTTCGGATTGAGTGAGAAGTGACACTTAGCCGCCTCCATTTAGTTTGCGTTTGTGTTCTACCTGTTCCCGCGTCGTGTCAACGTCAGCCCTGACAACGCTTGGCGTGGTTTAAGGGTGGAGGACCTTAGGGTCGTGGCATGTCGGTGTGCTCGTCGTGTCCTGATGGTGCTGCTGTCGGAGCGCAAGAGAGGGTGCCACCGCCTCAGCACTCGCCGCATGGCGAGATAGAGCAACCAGCATGCGTTGCTTATGGAAACTTTTTTTCTCCGGTGAACGCTGAACCAGGCTGAAATACCAGCTGGCTAGACGAAAGTGCGCCCTCACAGCATTTTATAGCGAGTTTGTTGATTGAAATAACCGACTGCTTGCATTGAACAACCATCCAGCACTGAATCTTGAGATGTACTGTAGTGCCGGTGGAAGATTTATCGTGTGTGTAGTTCAACAGCAAAAATTCGTGTGTGTATGTGTGTGCAAGCATCGTCTCTTACAGCAGTTTCAGCGGTGTGATGCTGTGTGTCGGAGGAAGTACTTCTCGGAGGAAAACCAGGAGGAAATTGGTGACAAAGATTGATAGCTGGAGACTATGCTTGTTTTTTCTGACTGACTCGTACACTGTCCTTTTTTGTTTTTTTTTCCATGAACATACAAAGTGTTTACGTTCGCCTACCACTTGATGACCATTGAAGGGAAAAGGACGAAGATGAAAGGTAAAGAGCCAACCGACCCATTAAGGGGAAACCCTTTCCTTACGCAATCGGGGACCCCTCCCGCCACCGCGGCGACAATCTTGGGTGGCCCGACACACGTCGAGAACTGACCAGCACGGGATAAAAAACGGATGTGGACGTACACAGACATTTGGTTTCGTGCTCAGTGTTCACAGTGGTTTTTCTTCTTTTTTTCTTTTTTCCTCATCTTTTTTCTTCTCTTTCTTTCTTTCTTTTTTTTAATTATCTCTCACTCTCGCAAACATCTTTCAAGGCGAGAGGGACGCGGCAGCAACGAAGTTTGAACGTCCATGTTAGTATAACTCATCCCCTGACGAAGGGAGGACCCCTCCCGAAACTGTTGGGAAATATATCTTTGCTGACAACGCTCCCGTTGTGCCATATCCCATATATATGTATATATATATATACTGCCGTCATCTGGCCCGAATCAACACCAGCATCCCTCAGGAAGCTCGCACATCTCGCTACGACTCAACACACCGTACTGTCACCTTTTCCCCAGGAGACGAAGTTCTTCTCTGGACTCCCGTGCGTGTGCCCGGCTTATGTGAACAATTCCTCAGTCGTTTTATAGGACCTTATACGTTGATTGAACAAACGTCCCCCGTTAATTACTGTGTCTCGCCACTTAACGCTCCCTCCGACCACCGTTGCCGTGGGACAGAAATTGTGCACGTTTCTCGACTGAAACTGTATCCGACGCAATTCCTAATACTGTCTCTCGCGCGAGGCCGCTTCCAGCGTGACGGGGAATCAGTGTGAGTGCAGTCACCGACTCTTCTTTATCAATTGGACGTGTCATCATCATTTGTATAATTTCATCTGTAGATATCATCATCAGTGTGGGCCAGCTCGTCTCGAAAAAAGCTCTTACTTACAATAGGAGAACAACAACAACAACTCTTCCTCATAAGATATATATATACGGTACAGGGAAGGATGGTCCAGCGTTGTCTTGAGTCGTCTGCGCGCGCGCTTATATCGCGAGCGAAAACGGGGGGGGGGGGGGGGTGCTTACGGTTGTTAGGGCGCGGCTCTTGCCCCCACAGCAGGTAGAAGCTTCTACGGGCTGCCCTATCAACACGAAAAAACGGTGCCAAAAGTGTGCCTGGAGCGGCCGTCCACGTATATATGCGCTCTACACCTAACAAACTGTCACCAGTGGTGACACACGACTTATAGCCCTTAGTACCAGCATGCGCTGTCCACGGGAGGCGTTTCTCATCAACGTCGTCACTATGCACGAGCCAAATTGTTGTGGTCATCTACTGCGGCAGCGCCGCACGAAGCTTGGTTACTTAACAAGCGCATGTTTACTACAATTAATATTGCTCTTGAAATGCTAGCCTTGCTTCGTAAAACACTCGAATATGATACTTTTTGGCGAAACTGTGACTATGGTACCTTTTGGACTATGGTACCTCTTTGGTACCTTTGGCACCTTTTGGAATATGGTACCTTTTGGTGAAACTGTGACTTTTCGTAAAACATGAACGAGACAGGACCAAGTGGGCTAATTCTAGCTTAGGCAGGTTTAGCCATGCCAGTGAATTCAATACTCCAAAATTAATTTTCAGGTGTTAGGAAAAGACATTTCTTACCAGTACATGTTGTGCGAAGCTGAGGTTACGAATGTTACCGCCAAAGGTTGTGGATTAGTGTGCGAGTTGCTCTTCGGTGAGCAAACTGGTAATAAACTCGTTGCTTAAATAAAAGAATACGTAAAATCTCGGCAATTTCATAGGCAAGCATGCCGAAGGGTACCGACATATTTCTCGACAACAAACAATTTACACTTCTCGTATTGGTGAGTTCGAAATTGCGAAAATATTCCCTGACTGGCGGTGTCAAAGATGCGTAGTATTCTCAGAAGCATTTTTGTTATTATGCGTGCTCAAATACGTTTGAGGGTAATTTTTGATCGAAAATTTTATTTGTCATGGGCCGTGATCCAAGTTTTAGAAGACTGAAAGGGAAAAAAAAAAAAAACAGGGCAGCGTAAAAAGCCTCCTCCTCTGATGATGATGATATATGAGGCCCTGCCCTTTGAAACGGGCGATCAACAGGCATATGTATAGCCCGAATCAGACCTTTTCTCTGAAACAGCTGCCAGACTGCAAGGTGGCCAACAGTCTGTTGTCAATGGACGGGGACCGAAGACAAGCTCCCTTAAAATATTCCAGACCAGCGTCAGGGGCGAGCGCCTCTGCTTCGCATGAAACCGTGCGGAGGGAGCCTCGGGACAGGTCTCGGTGTTGCGGCTGGGGTGCCGCCAACCAGCTTGCGTCCCGCTTGCTGACGAAAGCCGGCTCGCAGTCAGCTTAGACGTACCGTGGCCACGACACCACTATACCTGGCTAGGATATCTGCTTTCTTTTTTCTCTCTCATTTTTTCGCATTGCCTCGTTCTCTTGCCGATAAAAACGTAATCATATGGTTCCCACATATGCTTCTTCAGATACCGCGCCTTGATAGCCGAGTGGATACGACGCTCGTCTTTCAATCAATCAAAAAATCTTTATTTTCCTACTGAAACGTTCCGTATGCGATGTCCAGTAATTCCGTATGTTTCCGTAAGAATCTTACGGAAATATATGGAAAATATATAGGAAACATACGTATTCTTTATGGAAACATATGGAATTATTGGACTCGCATACGGAACGTTTCAGTAGGGTTGTTGCAAAATATATAAATACATTGGGGTTAGTATATACAAAAGGAGGTCCCATAGCACGCTGCATCACAGGTACCGGGGTGCGAGTCCCGCCTCGAAATTTTATTGCGTTTCATTTATTCTTCCCCTCTCCTGCACTTCCCTCCTCCTCTCCTCCCCACTTCGCCGAGCAGTCTTCTCTTAAAGGGGCCCCGAAACACTTTTTCAAGCAACCACGAAATCAATTCACTAAAAAAGCTGATTGCCTGACAAACTCAACGCCGCAAATATGTCAAGAATCCGTCCATTACGAGCGGAGCTACAAAAAATGTGTCGCACGCAATCGTATTCTCTCTATGCTCTTGTCCCGACGAGAGCGCTGGATCCTTGGACTCAGGAGTATCCAGATTTTTTTTTTTTGGGGGGGGCACACCGGCCCGGCTGGTGGGGGGGGGGGAGGCACAGGCGTCAGCTTTCCTCTGCGACGTGACTCTATATTGGCGGTAGTTAGAGAAGTTGTGTCTATGATACTATGAGAGTCATGGTCTCTCCCCTCCCCCCTCCCCATGCGCACACATGTGAAGAGAGTCAGTAGAAGTAAAATAATCGCAGTGAAATGCAGTAAACGACAGGTACAGTGGCCGTTTGGAGCAGTGGCCTCTCGTCGCACTATTGAATGGATTAATAGAAAGTAGGATCGGGCGTGTTGGTATAACAAACGAATCGTTAATCTCTGTTAAGCGTAGATGGCGGAGTCCTATAGTCGGGGCAAAGTGCGCTTACAAGTCAAGGACGGCAACAACGGGAAATCGGAGGTATATGCAGCAGGCTCTTGTACATTCAGAATGACATTTCATTTTTGCTGGCTTTGCTGAGCGAATTTCTTGCTGTCGATATTAATGACCATATGCCTATGGGAATGATCTTTATGTAAAGCTCTACATGTCAAGCAGCTAGCTCTGAAGCAGTGATAGCTTTTAGTCAATATTTTTACTTTATTGTGCGCATCCAAACATGCTTCCGATACGCATTAAGTATTTTTTTTTGTAAGTTATGCTGCACGTTGACAACACAATTTCGCACGCGTTATTTTTCGGGCAGACTTTACCGCAACCTCGGTCGACATAATACAGTTACACGGTAACTTTTGATAGCAATGAAGTGGTCCAATCATAGAGGCTTTATCGTGCGATCTGTGAGGGCAAGGTAATCATTGTTGAGAAATGGTCTGGCAGACTGGACCTGGCAGGCTATAATATACCTGCTCACATAGAAATACCTTGTTCGTTGGGTACATGCGCTAGAAAACTTGAATACGCGCAAAAACGAGGAATGTCCTCGTTGTTTTCCCCCGTAGCTTTCGTCGCTCTGCTCCGTAAAACAATAGCGTTGCTGCAAGGTGTCTTCCGTTGCTTGCGAGCGTGCAGCCGTCATTTAATTACGTCAACAGATTCAGAACTGTACAAAATATTTCACCACGTATCATAGGTATGGCTTGCACTCTTCTAACTAGTACGTGCTTTCATGTTTGCAGCACTTACGCCGGCGCGAACAGGGACAGGAACAAAATCTCGAGTAATCGGTTCACTGAGAAAGAAGGAATGAACTCCGATTTTGTTCAGAGCATAAAGCATAGTGATCAATTTCTCAGAACGCGCGAACACCGACGACAGCTGCTGGCGCATGCGACACGAGTTTACTTGCGCTGTACACTGTGCACCATTCATGCCTGGCGGTTTTCTGTTTCGGCCATTCCGATGCGAGGCGCTGGAATTTTACTGCTCACATCAACTCCTTTGCGTCCATTCGGGTTCGTGGTATGGGATCACAACGCGAGACGTGGTATGAAATCACAAACGCGAGACGTTTAGCGCGCAGGCAAGGTACTAGGCAAGTGCGACCTTGCCGACACCTCACGGGAAGCCGAGGAAATATATACTCGTGAATCTTTGCGCCAGGGGAGAAACGAGCGCTAATGTTCAAGGCGGAACTTTACCAGCCGACATGTATCGTCGCTGAAGTACTCGTTTCTCGAATTCACTGTCACTGCCCGAACTTTGCTGTTCTCGCTGATTTTATAGCAATGCGAAGTCACCCCCTTGAAATACCCTCCCTACGCGTATAGTTCGTCTTCTGTGTCAATCGGTGCCCTTCTATGAAACACGATGGCCACGCCAAAACGCAGTAAGGTAACGCTTGATGATTATTTCTTGAAAGGCGGCGCTGCTTGCACTGTACACTTCTTTCAGCTTTAAGTTCCTATATTCTAGCGCTGTTTCCAACACTGCTGAAGAATAAAACTTGAGCTCACCAAAGCTGCCCACACTGCATTTATCATTACGCTGCTTTAGGTTTATGACCACCATCTTTTTATTTATCGGCTTTAGTTACAAAAAGGGTTGTTTAGTTGTTTTTTTTTTTTTGGCTTCTTCGGGCGCAGGCCTGGGGAGTGAACCTCCCCAGGCCTGCGCCCCACCAGTCTCCTGCATTATACTTCGTTCCACTTTCTCTCTCTCTCTCTCTCTCATATTTTCGCTTTCCCTCGCACTTGCTGCATATCTGCGCTTTCCCTCGCACTTGCTGTACCCAGTAGTGGAGCTTGCCCGTTTCCTCTGGCGCAGTCGCCCGAGTTTTTTTGGTACACTATACGGGGGACCAATCCTGAAACGCCTCTGCCGTCAAAAGTGTAATTTTCTGTATCAACTATGTGACATGTTCTTCCCTGATGAAATAAGCGCTAAAAATACCACACTCAGAGAGAACAGAGACAAGCGATTACTAGCAACTGAAAATTTTATTTTGAAGCGAACACTAAAAAAATACATCACACGCATGTACGTCATTCCCGACTTCCCCTGTCATCATCAACAACGTGATATAACAAGATATGCACTCCCATAATCGATGGCACACAACCGGAAATAAACACGTGTCAGGAACTAAGAAAAGAAAACTTAAGACAGAAAAAAAACCCCGAAAAAAAACGTATAACAGAAATAAGCACTGGGTTATGTGACGTCCAAAAAAGCAAATTCCACATTTAACTGTTTTTTTTGCAGTTTTTTTCTGTCTTACGTTTCTTTTCTTAGTTTTTGACACGTGCTTGTTTCCGGTTGTGTGCCATCAATTATGGGAGTGGATATTTTGTTAAATCACGGTGTTGATGGTACGTGAGAAGTTGGGAATGATGTACATGCGTGTGATGTATTTATTAGTGTTCGCTTCGAAATAAAATTTTCAGTTGCTAGTAAGCGCTTGTCTGTGTCCTCTCTGAGTGTGTATTTTTAGCGCTTGTTTCACCATGAATATATTAAGAGCAAACCTCATAAGCGCGAAAATGCACGCGACAGCGACAGCGACGAAACAGGGCGTTCGCGCGACGTGTCGCGTGCTCGTTTTCGCGCGATCGCTCGGTTCTCCAGATTTGGCAAACCGTCGCTCATCGCCCGGAAGTGCTGGGCTCAAGCAGCCAATAGCGAAAAACCGGAAAAGACAAAGACTACATAGGTGCACGTGACCCTGCCTGAGTCACGTATGCGCAACAAAAAAAAAACGCCATGTTTATTACGCATGTGCATACAAAAAAGTGCTGCAAGGCAATGATAAACACTTTCTGCTCCATTACACAACAATTATCTTATATTTAAATTGCATACCGCTCGCTACGCGGTTTTCTTGGTGCGAATAGACGGCCTCATGCCAGCAACAGTGGAATTCGCTCGCCGAAGCCGTCGCGTGAATGAGGTTTGCCTGCGCTAGCGACTGATCGCGCGAAGACGATCTACGTCGCGTCGCTCGTCGCTGTCGCGTGCATTTTCGCGCTTATGAGGTTTGGCCCTTACCAACATGCCCAACTTGCAGTCATCCTGAATGGTCTTCCCAAGCTCTTAGCTGGAAAGCGAAGGTAGCACCCCCCCCCCCCCCCCACCCCGAAATTTCGGTGGAGGGGATGTTTTACCGAAGCAAATAATAAAAATAGATGTTTTCCCCGAGCCTTGAAAAAGTACTCCCCCCCCTCCCTTTCGAAAAAAAAAATTCCTGGCTACGGGCCTAGTTCTTCCTTCCGCCATCCCGAACACCCCCTCCCCCCCCCCCCCCACCACCATAGCGCTATCGTGTCAGCGAAATATTCGTTTCAAAGAAAAATTTGCGGAATTATTGGGCTCCAGTGAAAATAGCTGCCTTACTATTCGAATAGTACTCGAGTCGTAATGGTACTCGATTTCATAGGTTATGAATTGGATTCGGTTCGAAAATTAAGTATTCGCACACCATTACAATTCGACTGACCGCTACAACTAGTCCAAACAGCCATCCATGGTATACGGCACGTGTACTGAAGCAGGATTTTGTGCTCGATAACTAAGTGCTGTAATACGGTTTGTTTTAGATGCACATCTAGGTATTCTATTATTAATCACAACACGAACGAGATAAGCAATTGGAGCTAGCTGTATCTCAGCTTGCGTCTCAGACCAGCTACTCAAGAAGTAGGCAGCTTTCGCAGCAAGCAGATCAGACAGAATAGTAGCAGATGCTTGATTCTTTACATCCATCTTTGTGGGTGCGTTAGCCTCCGAACTAAGGGGGACGTTACTATTTATTGCTGCCTCCAGTATTCCGACCTAATAGAATGTTCCTCGAACACATCACACACAACACTTGCGTGACGTCTTGCCTGACGCATCAAATATCACAGATGCGCAAACTGTCCTAACGTCGACACTCAGAGCTAACGATACATGCATGTGGTGAAAAACAACAACCGACTCTATAGACATTTGTACCTAAGACATATGGGCGCTGCGAAATCGGGATGTTAAACCGATGTTTTCTTGTTTTCGTATATTACGACGCGAATTTAACGAGGCCATGAAACAATGCATGCTCCGAACCAACCGTTTTCATGCGTATGCGTATACGGCAACCCTTTCTTTAGTCGTTAAAGCTGCAAAACACAGAGGCTAAGAGCCCAATATAGCGGCACTCAAACGCACTCGTAAAATAGTCTATATCTACCCATTCTTTTTTTTTTTCCTGCGTGGAGCGTTCCCTGAAGCACGCGAATCGAAACCAACGTTCCCGAAAACATTTGCGCCTGCACCAACGGGGTACTTTTCTCGCTCCGAAATCTGCTCCGATAAGTAAAAAGGCACTTCCATCAATTCGCAGGTCACGTGACTTGAGGGCGATAGAAAAGCTCGATCGCTTGGAGGCGCAGAAAGCCAGGAGCGTCGTTGTATACGCTTGCTCGAATGAGCAGAGGAAGGGAGAAGAAGATATATAACGATCGGCTTTCGGCAATCGTTATAATATATGGGTCAACTGGACAGGAGTCGGCGCTCCTGCATGTATCTATCTGCGGGTTGGACGCATGCAGTGCTGCATCGTCTCTTGATTGATTTGTGGGGTTTAACGTCCCAAAACCACAATATGATTATGAGAGACGCCGTAGTGGAGGGCTCCGGAAATATCGACCACCTGGGGTTCTCTAACGTGCACCCAAATCTGAGCACACGGGCCTACAACATTTCCGCCTCCATCGGAAATGCAGCCGCCGCAGCCGGGATTCGAGCCCGCGCCCTGCGGGTCAGCAGCCGAGTACCTTAGCCACTAGACCACCGCGGCGGGGCAATGCATCGTCTCTTCCCGCGCACATGGCACTGTACGAGAGATGAGGCAGCGGTGGAACGATCCCATGCAGTGCGCCTGGGCATTTCATGTACAGCGCTCTCAACGATTCTTACGTACCAGCGTAGCAGTGACAGTAATAATACGCGTTTCGAGTGAGTGGGCGGGTGGAACAGGACCACGGCGCCTCACTGGAACGCTGCCCAAAAGCGTTTTGAGCAGACGCGTGAATAAGCATATCGTCCCGAGAGATGCTTAAAGGGGCCCTCTATTCACGACTTCATAGTTTTAGATGTTTTTCCAGCTGGTTGCGTACGCTGACGGCTTAAGTGCCGCAAGAACGGCAGCGATAGGGCCACGCAGAGCAAAGTTATTCGGCGTACAGATATCAAAATACAATGAAATGGACGCTTACCCTCAACTCGGTTTTCGCGGGCTCACCTTACCGCGTTCCCCTCGCCCTCTGACGTCAGAAGGCTGCCCAATGAAATGAACTGGAAGCCCTACCGTACAGCAAGCTCGCATGACATATTGCCTGTTACGTCCAGCGTATTGAGGATGCCGTTGCGATGGTAACAAACAATGTGGTACTTCAAGAGGGAACGACACGTGCGAAACGAGCCAGCTCGCGATTATATATATATATATATATATATATATATATATATATATATATATATATATATATATATATATATATATATATATATATATATATATATATATATATATATATATATATATATATATATATATATACATACACCGGCGTCGTCGCAGCAGCAACCAGGCTGTCCCATCTCGCGCCACGCGCCAACGTGTCGGTAGTGGGCATTCCTCTTTACTACATTTCGTCCCCCGTCGGAAAAGGAGCCATCCTGGCGACTCACGGAGAACAGAGTACGAGCGGGTCGTAATATGGTTTCAACCGCTGTACGTGAACGGTCTCACGACCCCGAAAGCGCTGGTCTGTGGATGGCGTAACGGGTTCGACGATGTAGTTAAATGGTGAAGTCTGCGAGACAACGCGGTAGGGTACCCGGTGTTTTGAAACAAGTTTCGAAGAAAGGCCTGTAGGGACAGCTGGAACCCAGAGCCACACAAGGCGGAACAAATTTAGCATGTTCTCAGTCTTCTCCGCCCGCGACAAGGGCCTGGTCGCTTGATGTCAGTGCTTTATTTATTATTATTATTATTATTATTATTATTATTATTATTATTATTATTATTATTATTATTATTATTATTATTATTATACTCACGCGAAGACCGCAAAGGCGATCGAAGGGGACGATTTACATGATACAAAATAGTAATAGAGGGAGCGAACACGAACGCACTGGGAAGACAAATCATGACAAACAATATGGCGCTGCTCCTAAAACGATAAGTGTGCAACCATTGCATGTTGCGAGTTTTAACATATATAGTGTGAAAATTTGGAGGATATGAATGAAATTCGAGAAAAAGTGAAACACCACGGAATGTGCGACGGTACAGAAAAGAATGTGTCAAAGAACAAACCGGTGTAGTCGATATTATAATTGATAAAATAGGAAAGAAATGTACCCGGGCAAGCCACGTAATGAATAAGCCAGAAAAGTGGTGCAGTCGGAGCAACGGAGTGCACACAAAATGACGGGAAACGTAGCCGCGGACGCCGGTGGGTGGAATGATAAAATTAAGTAAACTGCCGGCACGAAAAGGAATCAGCTCGTGCAAGAGAGGACGAATTGGAAGTCATCGGGAGAGGTCTTCATCTTGCAGAGGGCATAAAGATAAGCTGACGATGATGAAGCGATGGCACGTCTATAGTCACGAATATTGGGTTTTTCACACGCCTTCGCTTACTGAGGGCCCACACCTTGTCGATCGATCGGCCGAGCCAATAGTGTTCGATGAGAGTGTACGTAATGGGCATTGCACCGACGCGATGTAACGAGTTGGCCTTAACACGACGGCTGAGAAAGTGGCAGTTGTCGACGTCATACGAGACGTTCGGCGAAAAGGGCCGAGTTGGCAGCGCCATTTGATATGCGAAATGCTCAAGAGGAGCGGCCTCGTCCGCCCTATAACAAGAGCATCGCGCGAGCAGCAATCAGCGCGCTGATGGGATCGCCACGGGCGCCAAGTTACGTAACTGAAGCCATGTCGCGAGGCGAGAAGAGTGAGGTGAAAAGGCAGAAAGGGAGCGTTTCTTTCGACCGAACGGCGTCTCGCCAACAAGAATAAACAATGGTTCGGAGGTTGGCGCACGGCGACGTTGACGGGGAGCGTGGAGGAGGAGGAGGAATAAATGAGGAAGGACAGGGAAAGCGTGGGCCGCAGATTGCGCTCGCGCCTTCGAGGAACGTCGTTCGAGTCCCGAGGCTGTCGCGATTCCTGGACGTCAGACGGCGCGCGTTGAGCAGAACGCAGCCGACAACGAGCACCGAGGAGGAGGCGCCAAGCCAAGGGCTCGATGTTCGCGGAACTTTTTCCGTCACAGCGGCGTGGCGCCTGTGGTCAACTCTGCTTCTGTGACACATTGACTCTACTGATAGCCCACTGGGCACGAAGCATTTTGGGCTGACTTTAGAGTGAAATCTCGACACTATACCGTTACCTTCTTTTTTTTTCCCGCGTCATAACACACAAAGGAAACGGAAAAGATAAAATCAGCGGCCGGTATACTTGTCATTCTTTTTGTGTGGCTTTGATGTAGTTTTGAATGGCTGCCCGTTCACATGTGCGAAAATTTGAGCTTTGATGGTGGTTTTATTGAAGGCTCACATCGACATGATATCACCAAGATCATCGACGCAGTCGGAAGGTGTCCTGAACGGAAAAGATGGAGAAAAGGGGCGGATGAGAAGGAAGGGCAGATAGTTACCGAGAGTGTTGTTAATATTCGTAGCTTACGGTGCGGAGGTGAATATCAGAGCAGAGTGATGCACTGGCCTATAGTGAATGCATATGATTAAAAAGTTAAGCTACCCGTGTTCCGGTCGCTGTAGCGCAGTTCTTTAATCACGAATATAGGAGTAACAGCAAGAGAAAGCGTGATAGACGATTCACAAGCTAGGTTCAGCACCTACTGTTAGACCAGGTTTCTCAAACACGTGACATGCAAACCTATTCTGTAGTGTTCCGGCTCGTACACTTCTGAGATGTGCCATACATCTGTAGGAGATTCATGACGATGCATACACTCTGGTATATGCATCCCAACGCTACGTCGACAGACTGCTAGGATCGTCGCCATGTCCGGAAGTAGTTGCTGAGGAGAGCTGAGGATGACTGTCCATCAGTAATTCTCAGCTCTCCGGTTGAGGGTGACTGATGAACACATGCGATAGATCGTGAGAATCGTCTCCGCACATGAAGTTAATGCGGACTAATCTTCTCTCGTCGCAGCTAAGTGTTGTCAGGCATAACAAAGCGTGTTTGTAGCTTTTCGAAATGGTACTCGCATTAAGATGCACAGAAGTCGCAGGTCTAGAGCATCTTTTTCGTGAGGCACTCCATGTGGTAACAATGTGGTGAAGCGTAGCTGTTAAAAAAAAATAAAAACGATATTTCAGAATCGGCGTCCGGATTTTTGCTCATTCTGGAGATCGGAACCGAGATGTTCTCGAATCCTGACGCCAAATGGCCTTCAGAAATTACCCATATATGTAACATGAGAAAAGCCTATTATCAAATGGCAACGTTATTTTAAATATGTTGCAAACTAAATCTCTCTCCCCTCTACCCTTTGCTATTTCAACCTTTTTTAATGTTTTGTCCCTTGCGGGACTTAATTTCGTGACTGTGGCCTGCTAGGTGAGGTGAGCTTGAGACTGACCCTTCTTTAAACAGTCGAGTATACTTATGGCTCTATCGTATGGGTTTCTGGGTTGATGAAATCGGTCGGGCGATTCTCAGTGCGGATGGCCGGACCGCTGACCAACGCACTGGCCGCGGCGTCCCGCAGGTCGTGGTTTTTAAGCAGATTTTGTTGTTTGATACGCCTAATATTAGACTTCCCAAAATTGTACCAAAGATAATCAACCTTTCTGCGCGTCCTCAGGCGAGTAAATTGCTTCAAAAAAGTTTTTAAAAAAGCTGCAACACTGAGCATGAGCGTCGGCAGGGTTTTGTTTTTTCGACGTGGGCGATACTCGTGTTTTATCGCAGTGGGTAAGAGATGGGGGAGAAGCGCTGGTGGGGCTTGCATGGGGCAACGCCCTCTTTGCGTCCCCTGCCGACGCCCATGACTGAGATCGACGCACCTCCGTTCTCAATGCCTCAGCATACTGAACGAGAAGCGCTCCTTACTACCTTTTCCTTGATAGCTCATGACTTCGTATTGATTATTTACATTGGTCACAAAAAGATTTCTTATGCGGCATCTCTAAGCGGGGCAAACATCATCATCATCATCATCATCCTAATGACTACTCATCATTATCGTCATCCTGACATCTCATCGGCCCACCTAACTTACTGTCTCCCCCCAGCCCGCGTGCCTTTTCTGGAAATCAAGTCAGTTACCCTAAATGACCAGTGGTTATCCTGCCTACATGCTACGTGCCCGGCCCATGTCCATTTCCTCTTCTTGATTTCAACTATGATACCCTTAACCCCGGCTTGTTCCCTGACCCACTCTGCTCTCTTATTGTCTCTTAAGGTTACACCTACCTTTTTTTTTTCTTTCCATTGCTCGCTGCGTCGTCCTCAATTTAAGCTGAACCCTCTTTGTAAGTCTCCAGGTTTCTGTTCCATAGCTAAGTACCGGCAAGATGCAGCTGTTATATACCTTCCTCTTGAGGGATAGTGGCAATATACCAGTCATGATTTGAAAATGCTTGCTGAATGTGCTTCACCCCATTCTTATTCTTCTAGTTACTTCAATGTCGTGGTTTGGCTCAGCGGTTCCTACCTGTCCTAAGCAGACATATTTCTTCACAACTTCCAGCATCTCTCCACCTATCGCAAAGAGCCATTTTCTGCCGAGACTGTTGCACATTAATTTAGTTGTACATTAATTTTCAGTCGTACTCTTCTGCTTTCCGTGTCCAGTTCAGTAATCATGAGCTGTAATTCGAGCCCTGAATTATTCAAGACAACGTCCTCAGCGAATCGCAGGTGACTACGGTACTCTACATTAACTCTTATCCCTAACTTTTCCCAATCTATAGAGCCCTGAAAACTTCCTGCAAACTCGCCGTGATTAGCATTGAAGAGATGGTGTCTCCCTGCCTTACACCCGTTTTTATTGAGATTCTGTCGCTTCAGTCGATTCTAACACAAACCTGCTATATGAAATACACATAGCGACTTGGTTTTATTTGACAGTGCGGGAGATAGCGCCCGATGACGAGGACGTGAGTTCACAACTGTGGAGCTGTTCTTTATGTGATGACAACTGTGTTCGGAATGAGGTCAGGTACATTACAGGGGAAAAAAAATGTGATGGGGGCGAGGACATACGGTGTTGCGGTTAGCCGTTAACGTCCAAGGCATCTAGAAAATTCTAACCTTTTAAATAATATTTTACGTGAGAGTGTTTTATTTGGTTACTTTGTATTAAATTTGGTGCACGTTAAAGAACGCCTAGTGGTCAAAATTTTTGTAGTCCTTCCCTACGGCGCGCCCCGTAATATTATGTTGATTTCGGTTTGTAAAGCCACAATCAATCAATAAATCAATAATTCATTTAACGTGCCCTGCAACAACCATGGCGTCTTAGAGCAGGCGCACGCAAGAATAAAACAACACAAATAAACAACACAATACAGACACTATTCAGAGAAATCAAATAAAGAGTGAAAACACACAGGAAAAAAAAGAAATCAGAGCAAGGCGGAAAGAATTAAAAGGCAAAACGGGAATACTGAAAAGGGAAGGAAAAATAAAGGGGAATATACACAACTATATAGAAACCTTCCTGAAAGTCGGAAAAGAGAAGGATGGTGAAAACTATGTTAAGACATTGCAGAGCTGAGATAAAAACAATGACAGTGGACTGTGAAAAACATTAAGATCACAAAAGTTAACATTATATAGACTTCTATCTGGTTAACTTACGCGAAAATCTAAAATTTACACAACTGAGAAGTAAAGGGCAGGATATACCATACCGTGAACTAGTTTGTAAAGGAATAATAGGTCGGCGTGATTTCCCCAGCAGTAAAGTGATAGCAATTATAATTATCTGGCAGTGTTGGAAGGAGATCCAGAGTCATTTTTAGCGAAACGAAAGTTGTATATGCTTATGATTTTTTCTGCACTCGCTCAATGGCGTCACTGCCAGATTTAGCAATGACATTCTAGATCACAGATGCATATTCAAGTTGAGGAAGACAGATGGCGTTGTACAAATTGTGGAATGCTGTAAGAGAGCCGAATTCTCGAGATATTCTGCGAAAACAGCCGAGAGAACGATGGCCACGCATGGCAGCACATTTAGTGTGAGCAACAAAAATTAGCATGCTATCAAAAAGAACACCAAGACCACTCAATTCACATACCTTACATAAGGACACGGTATTTACAGAGTATATAAATGGCACGATGGATGTTTTACGATATAAACTCATGAATGTGGTTTTTGAGGTACTCGGAAAAAAGGTTATTGTTATCACACCATTCGTAGAAAGAACACAAATCTGACTGCAGCAAGCGACAGTCGTTAACTGAGTGAATTTACTTAAATATCTCAATGTCATCAGCATACAAGAGAGAAGAAGAATAACTAATTGCAAAAAAAAAACATCGTTAACGTAAATTAAAACTAAGAGTAGGCCTAACACCGACCCTTGAGGTATTCCACTAGTCACTTTGTACAAGAAAGACGTTTGGCCATTTACGGCAGCATAGCATGATTTATTAAGCAGATAACTGATGATTGATTGATTGATATGTGGAGTTTAACATCCCAAAGCCACCATATGATTATGAGAGACGCCGTAGTGGAGGGCTCCGAAATTTCGACCACCTGGGGTTCTTTAACGTGCACCCAAATCTTTTCGTGTGTCATTTGTGCGTGAGCAGTGCGCTGCACGTTTCGATTGCTTGCCGTTATCGGCGTGACATTCCAATTCGTTGCTATCGCATCCATTGCAATTCACCCTTGCACCGAAACTGTGACGTTTTTTTTTTAAGCGTGCATGCACCTAAATTTAAGCACAGGGGCCTCTGACATTTTGCCCCCATCCAAATGCGGCTGCAGCGGCCGGGATTCGATTCCGCGACCGTCGGGTCACAGTTGAGCGCCATATCCACTTGACCAAGCATCTCAAAATGGGTTCCACAGAGCCGAGGGCTTTCGCAGGCCCCTCCTCGAGGTTCCGCGAGCCACTAATAAACTTTTCCTGGGTGTTCACTCGCCAAGTCACTTAGATGAATCGGAACTCCAGGTGCGATCGACCTAAAGAACGTATACTTTCACGTCCGAGAGTTATCACATCTCAGTAACGCGCAAGCTGCACAATACATCCCGCCAGCAGGTTGTAGCCTTGGAGCCTGACTCCGAAAATTGGCCAAGCGTTTATGATACTCCACTTGATATAATAATATCTGGGGTTTGACGTCCCAAAACCACCAGACGCCGTGAAATGGCTCCGGAAATTTCGGCCACCTGGGGTTCTTTAACGAGCACCCAAATTTGGGCACACGGGCCTACAGCATTTTCGCCTCCATAGAAAGTGCAGTCGCCGCAGCCATGATTCGATCCCACGACCTGCGGGTCAGCAGCCGAGTGCCTTAGCCACTAGACCATCACGGCAGGGCGCTGTTCCACTCGAATATGGTATGCCTTATATTAACCCCATGCGAATATCTTCTGTTGTCAGAGATAAGGCTGTGGACATGCTGCAGCCATTTGCAACAAAAAATATGCTTGTGAGCAGGCATTATCAACACCAGCGTATATGAAAAAAAATAAGCGCATGAATCGGCTGAATTCAGCAACCGACATGCGGCTGGCCCTGAGTGCTGAGTTCTTATTTGATTTGATATGTGGGGTTTAACGTCCCAAAACCAACATATGATTATGAGAGACGCCGTAGTGGAGGGCTCCGGAAATTTCGACCACCTGGGGTTCCTTAACGTGCACCCAAATCTGAGCACACGGGCCTACAACATTTCCGCCTCCATCGGAAATGCAGCCGCCGCAGCCGGGATTCGAACCCGCGACCTAGGGGTCAGCAGCCGAGTACCTTAGCCACTAGACCACCGCGGCGGGGCCTGAGTTCTTATTGCACGTCAGTGAACATATTTTTATATAGGCTTATATACTATATATATTCATTGGCACTTAATGAAGCTTAACAGGGTTCCCTGGTACCAATATGCTTGAGCTCCACCGCGGTGGTCTAGTGGCTAAGGTACTACTCGGCTGCTGACCCGCTGGTCGCGGGATCGAATCCCGGCTGCGGCGGCTGCATTTCCGATGGAGGCGGAAATGTTGTAGGCCCGTGTGCTCAGATTTGGGTGCACGTTAAAGAACCCCAGGTGGTCGAAATTTCCGGAGCCCTCCACTAAGGCGTCTCTCATAATCGTATGGTGGTTTTGGGACGTTAAACCCCACATATCAATCAACCAATCAATCAATCAATCAATAAATCAACCAACCAATATGCTTGAGAACCCCTGCACTATTGACCATCACGGCAGTGAAGAAGCCTTCTGCGTGGCTCAATTTTTTTGTATATAATTTCACCGTTAAACGACCTCACCAATACGCCCGTGTATAGTTTCTGCGCATTTGTAGCTATGGAATCTTCCATGCACAAAAGCTTGTTTTCGATAGCCCCGCCGCGGTGGTCTAGTGGCTAAGGTACTACTCGGCTGCTGACCCGCAGGGCACGGGATCAAATCCCGGCTGTGGCGGCTGCATTTCCGATGGAGGCGGAAATGTTGTAGGCCCGTGTGCTCAGATTTGGGTGCACGTTAAAGAACCCCAGGTGGTCGAAATTTCCGGAGCCCTCCACTAAGGCGTCTCTCATAATCGTATGGTGGTTTTGGGACGTTAAACCCCACATATCAATCAATCAATCAATCAATCAATCAATAAATCAACCAACCAATATGCTTGAGAACCCCTGCACTATTGACCATCACGGCAGTGAAGAAGCCTTCTGCGTGGCTCAATTTTTTTGTATATAATTTCACCGTTAAACGACCTCACCAATACGCCCGTGTATAGTTTCTGCGCATTTGTAGCTATGGAATCTTCCATGCACAAAAGCTTGTTTTCGATAGCCCCGCCGCGGTGGTCTAGTGGCTAAGGTACTACTCGGCTGCTGACCCGCAGGTCGCGGGTTCGAATCCCGGCTGCGGCGGCTGCATTTCCGATGGAGGCGGAAATGTTGTAGGCCCGTGTGCTCAGATTTGGGTGCACGTTAAAGAACCCCAGGTGGTCTAAATTTCCGGAGTCCTCCACTACGGCGTCTCTCATAATCATATAGTGGTTTTGGGACGTTAAACTCCACATATCAATCAATCAAGCTTGTTTTCGATATGAACACGGATGGACACTTTTTGTTCAGTTTCCAACTCAATCTCGGCAGGTTGATTTCAACGGCTGCTCTGAAGACCGAAAAACATCATATTTAGCTTTTGTTACCAGCCAACGCACTTCTTACGAGGCATTTCCTCGAAAAAAAAAAAACTATATAAGGCACGGTTATAATTCTGAGTATCACATACTCGCTTGTCTATCAGTCGCTTGTCTATCGCGGTTACCGCCCATCTCGTGCGTTCATCGAACGGCAGCGCTGATCGGGGAGACGTTAGCCCATTTTGACGTGATTACAAAAGGCCGACGTGTGACCTTGTTTCGCATCGCTTGGCCCCCTTTTGAAAGCCTCTCTTCGCAGGCGCCGCGACATTTTCACAACGCAATAAATCAAGCACATCCCTTTCAGCGTGGTTTTTGAATGCAAGCACGTCGCTTTGAACAGCATAACGCCCAGAAGGAAGTAATGGAGAAAAAGGAGTGAAGTCAAAGAGCGTCTCATTCATGACGGCACGCATAAAAACGTGGCTAATTGGTTGCATTTCATACGTTTCATCGCTAAGAACATTGCACTCTATGGAGATATCGATAGTCGCGGCACAGCGCTTAGTTGGCGGCTGTCAGGCAGCCATGTCGTATATTTGAGCTATATATAAAATAGAGAAACACTGCTAAGCATAAACATGTTAAACGTCGAGTCAGAAAGTAACTAAAGATGAAATTTCACTACTGGATTGAATTTTTCAAGGTAAATTTTCTTCAATTGATATGTTTGCGTACGATTCACGCAGTTCGGGCGTACTGAAGTCCCATAACCATGATCAATTTCCTAAATAAACACAGCTGGCAGTATAATGTTTGCAAAGGTTGACGATGGCCATCTATAACACGAAGTAAGATATTATTTCCTCACTGAAAGTATAACCATTAGAGCAGGATATCTATCTATCTATCTATCTATCTATCTATCTATCTATCTATCTATCTATCTATCTATCTATCTATCTATCTATCTATCTATCTATCTATCTATCTATCTATCTATCTATCTATCTATCTATCTATCTATCTATCTATCTATCTATCTATCTATCTATCTATCTATCTATCTATCTATCTATCTATCTATCTATCTATCTATCTATCTGCCTGCCTGCCTGCCTGCCTGCCTGCCTGCCTGCCTGCCTGCCTGCCTGCCTGCCTGCCTGCCTGCCTGCCTGCCTGCCTGCCTGCCTGCCTGCCTGCCTGCCTATCTATCTATCTATCTATCTATCTATCTATCTATCTATCTATCTATCTATCTATCTATCTATCTATCTATCTATCTATCTATCTATCTATCTATCTATCTATCTATCTATCTATCTATCTATCTATCTATCTATCTATCTGCATGGGTAAAGTTCTAACGTTTAGGGTTTCAATACTGGAAGTCGACTCCTGCAGGTATATATTGTACGCATAGGTGTGCGTACCGGCGGAAGGTGCTAAATTTGCCCCATACATTGATTTAGTAGGGAGAGGGACGCTGTTATGAGCCTTCGCCCCCCCCATCCCCCCTTTCCTGATAAGAAACTTTGCGCCCGCTTATGCGAGTACGTTTTGTCGCGTAATCAATCAGCCGATGCATTAATCATAATCCATCATCATCATTGTACTTTTATACCAAGTGTACGTCGAAGGCCTCTGCCAATAATGTTCAGTTCACCCTATATCTTGTGCGAGCAGATTCTATTTTCTGCCTGCAAATTTCTTAATTTTACCAACCCCCACCAAACAATCTGCCGTCTTCGGCTGCGCTTCCCATCTCTGGGTATCCTTTCAGCTGCTCTCACATGACTACTGGTTCCTTGTCCGGTGCATTAGGCGGCCTAGTCAGCTCCATGCATTTGTTCTCCGATCCACTCTACTGTCTTCCTGTCTCCTAACGTTACAGCTGCCATTTTCCGTTCTCGCTGAGTAGACTTCACTTCTTCTGGAGTTTTCTCGGTGTCCTCCGAATGCTTGGAACGTATGTCAGCACTGACAAAGTTCCACGATTGTACACGTTTCCCTTGAGGAACCATGGTAAGTTGTTGCTTAATGACTGTCTACCATACATGCTCAAGCCCATGCTTATTCTTCGGTAAATCTCCTTTCGATGTACGCACATAGTCTAGATACTGCAGCTTGCAATCATTAATTCGCGTTCTATAGCCGTACCATTGAACGTTACACTTGTCTTTAGCATACTTACATTCAAGTATAGCTTAGCATTTTTCCCGTGGGTGAATGTTGTAATTCATTGCAACGTTTGCTGCAATTTCGCGGAAGAGCACCTCATCATCTGCGAAGTGCAACTTGATGAGATATTATTCGTAAATCTTTAATTCAATTTTTTTGCAATCTTGAAAGGTTTAACAGCGCTGTTTTTATTAAAACAAGGACACAGAGAAAGTAAAGAGCAGCATGTGCACAGACTCACAACTTCTTGAATTCGGAATTACTCCTTTTAGACTGATGCCATCTTTGTTGGCCAGCTTTTCAGCAAGCAATCTTGACCCCCTTCTCTTCAGATTGAGAGCTCTCAAAAACCTATCAGTATACTATTCTTTACCTCATTTCCTTCGGTGCCCTGTATTATGCCTGTGTCCCCGTATAGTATTATTCTGCGCTCTTTCCTGTCTCTTTTCCTTCTTATATCTTGCTGCACTGTACTGCCCCAAATCAAGCTCCTGTTCTGAATTACACTTTCAAGTCAAGTCCAAGTCAAGTTTATTACATATTTTAGATTCGCTTACATGGTTGGAATAGTACAGAAGGAGGTCCCAAAGTTTCAGAGAAACTGACAGGGGGACCTAGTATGGCAACTTGAATGGGGTAATTACAAAAAAAAAGTACAGCAAAAGGTGCGAATTTGTGAGAAATGACTAACCAGCTTAATTAACAGTAACAATACAATTATTACATAACATTATGTAAATACTACTGATAAAATTAGACATGAAAATATTCAATAGCAGGGGATAAAACTAGAACAAAGCAAGATTAAAGAACCGTGCTTTACAAACGCAACTAGTTTTACATCAGTTGCGTAAATTATACAAAGACAAATGTTCATATAAAACTAATGCAGAACTATTGAAAACTATTAACAGTTAATTACACAAATCAGATGAGTCCATAAATTCCCAAAGAAATTTTTTTTTTTTGCTACGCGAGGTGAAAATGTGAATGTTGTGCGATTCGAAGGGCAATAGATTCCAAATTGCTATACTTGTAAACAAGGTTGTAAACTTGCCGTAGTTTGTTATTACGGCTGGTAAAAGAAGATTATTGCTCTGGTAAATCCGGGCAATAATACTATTAGTTAAATAATGATTGTCAGTTGGCCTTTTCACCAACAGACAAGTGGTCGCAACTCTGCTGGATGTAGATCAAGTCGCGTAAAACGGTATTCAAGAATCTGCGCGGGCCCAGCTTTTTTAGTGATATATTAGTTTATAGTTAATTATTCACTCGGCAAAAAAAAGAAAGAATACTTATAACTACAGAAAATTGAAGACACGTTCCAGTGAGTGCTACAAGAAGCTCTGACGACATGTATTACGAATCCCTCTGGCTGCATGAAAACGAGAATGAATTTTCACATAGCCTCGACAACACTTTCCACGTTCACTTACTTATGCGAAGCAACAAAAAATTGCATACAGATACAGTGTGCCGTCAACATCGGCGTTATCAAAACAAACACTTTCTTTTTTCTGCTTGATATGTGGGGTTTAACTTCCCAAAATCACCCTACAATTATGAGAGCCGCCGTAGTGGAGGGCTACGGAAATTTTGACCACCTGAGGTTCTTTAACGTGCACCCAAATCTGAGCACACGGGCCCACAACATTTCCGCCTCGATCGCAAATGCAGCCGCCGCAGCCGGGATTCCATCCCGCGACACACGAGTCAGCAGCCGAGTACCTTAGCCACTAGACCACCGCGGTGGGGCATGCTGTTTTTCTGGAAAGTGCAGCAATTGTAAGGAAAGAACAGGCAACTTTCGGGGCGAGACATGTATACAGATATGGTTATCTAAACAGATGTGTATACAGATGTGGTTATCACGTAACAATACTACAGCGTGGTAAGAGTGTACCACGCGTTTACGTGAGACCCCTGGCTATCATGGTGCTATTTTCGTTTTCGTAGACGAATTATTGACGCCAGAACATTAAAGACCTCGTTTCGCAGAAATTCCGGTGTCGGCGTCGTGGTTGTGAGCAAGAAATTAGTGTTGCCCGTGACCGAAATTTCGGGAAAGATGCAAAAAAATCTTCGGTTCGAACGAGAATCAGATCCAGACCTTCTGTGTGTCAAGCGCAGAAGGCTTCCTTAGCGCGTGTAATATTGGGTGGCAGAAGCGTCAGGCTTCAAAACCGGTGAATTGCGCAACGAATGAATGTTTCAGAGGACCATGCATTATACAGCACCCCGACATATTGAATCATCATCAGCAGCAAAAGCGTCAACAAAGTGAGCAGCTGCGTATACGTTAGAGCGTTTCTAGACGCGTGGTGGACCCTACACAGGGTGTCCCCCGCAACTTCAGCCAGAGTTTAAAAATATGCCGGAACACGTAATTACGACGCGACCAAATGCATGTTGCTCACCGTTGCTCGGAGTTAGTCAGACTATTTTTTGTGTTCTCAAATATTGTTTAATTAGATAAGTTTAATTAACTAACTTTCGAAGGAACAAAGATAGATAAAAAAATTTCAATGACAAAGTTGTAGATCGGTTTGCAAAACGTCCGATTAGACAGTTTCGACCTTTATATCTGTTAATTATTAGTGTTCTTCTGCTAATATTTTGCAAAAGAAAGAATTATGGCGGGCCTTGCGCAATTGCACTTGGAGGTGGCATTCTAGAATAGTTTTGGTATGGATTTATCTGTGCCTGTCATTTTGTCTTTTGGAGCTTCCATTTCTGGGTTCTCCAGTGCGACAGTATGCGCGGCCGTCCGGTGCTATATCAATTAAACTAATAGGTTGACTAATTAATCTCCATTGTTATCCTAACGTGTCTACAACATTAAATACGTATAAAAAGCAGAGTATTTCTCTAATTTAACAATAAATTCATTTATTTACTTAAGTAATTATACACATTACATCAAGCACCACAATATCCTAGGTCATTTGTAATCTTTCTATTATATTGTCTCCATTATTCTAAAGCTGCACAATATTTTATAAAACCACCAAATTCTTGGCCAATCCCCCACAGTGGGTAATGTACCACGGACAATAGGTGAACATGAACACGAACAAGGATTTGTTTGAAACGGCCAATGCTACACACGCAGGCTTTCGCTTCCTTGCGTCACGGTTGAAGCGCGCACCGAGAACCGAAGCCATTGGAGGCTATAGCAGCTGAGAAGCCGATTCGAACTGGGCCCGATCACGCTATCGCATTTAATACTCGTGAAGGCCAACCTCGAGCGTCCTCCAAGTTTTATTTTTTTTTTATCTTCGATCATGCGTGCGTCGCATTGTTGAATGGAACCAACTGTGGAAAGCACCATGCGGTAAAACGATTTATTTCTTCTTTTGTCAACTTATACGAAAACTTTTTGCTTAATGTTTAAAGGAGTGCTCGCCTGGTGGTAAGTTGATTGAAACACCTAAGTGTTTAATGCATGTGAGCAAGAGCATGGCTATTACACACAAGGATATAATAAACATTCAGTCCTTCATCGCCCTTTAGTGCGCGTGCGCATTCAGTTCTCCGTTCTAGTGTGGCATTCTACAAAAAAAAAAACAATAAAAAGAGCTGCACTAACATTGACCAAAAGAATTGTGTGTGGAATTCTGCGATAACACACGAGGAGGAGGGGGAGGAGGAGGAGGAATAAACGTTTATTTTCGAAACGGTGTATAGCAGTGTAGGTTCCGCGTTCACCTTAGGCGGGAGGTCTCCTCATTCCAGGAACCCTGTGGCCTTCGCTGCCTCCTTGGCCCTGGCGACGAGACGTCGTTGTTGGTCCAGGTCCTTCAAGGCGAGCTCGGCCTCCCACGTTTCAAGAAGGTGTTCGTTTTCTTGTACAGCGTCGCAGGTGTTTGGCGGAGGCGACAGATCTGTATTTGTATTGCATGGACACTCGAGGATCAAGTGGGCCGACGTGTCAGGTATACGGCTCAAATCGGGCAAACATATTCATGTAATGTAGGGTACGCACGAGATTTTTTTTTTTCGCTCGTGATCCGTTTGATCGTATCTTCTCACTCTCATTGAATAATCTGAAAACATTGATGTCGCTGTGATTCTTCGTGTGTTTTTAGCACGGGCGTCTCCCTTACGTAAAAAAAAAAAGTATCACGCGTTTTTTTTTTTTTTTACCAGAATGGTATGGCAGTGATAGCGGGTCGATTGCGTCCCAGCGCAGCGGTTTTTTGTGTTTTTCCTCGTTGTTTTTGCGTTTTTCTTAACTTCACGTGCAAGGGCGCACTTGTTCGGCAGCAGTAAACTAAAAAAAAAAAACAGACTGAGCCATTGTACACAATGCCTCGCGCACTGACGAAGCTTTTCACGCATCTCTTGGTGCATGAAGTTGCAGTGTTGACAGACGTGCTGAATAACTGAGAAGGTTACGGAAAAAGAGCATGAATGAAGCTTAAGGCTGCCCTTGTGTGTCCACACATGTCCGCGTCCATACAGCTTGACCTGCTCGCATAATTAATTATTAATTAAATAATCCTACTTCTACCGTGCACATAAGTAAAATATACAGTTATAGCAAACCTCATCAACCGTAATTATGTGCCGAAAGTATAGCCAATGCCCAATTCTGCCGACGCAAATGCACCTACATATGCCGCATCTACAGTCTTGACATTGTCTTACATCGGCTGTGTGGTGTGGTCGCTAGGTGTATGCAGAAAACTATATGCGCCCTCTACCTTAGCGCATTATAAAAAACGATCGAGGTTTTAATGATAGGTCTGCAAAGTGTTGACGTCAAAAGTTAGAAAGCAGGCGCCGTGTGTTTATGACATTTTATTTTTTTATTTATTTTCAGATTTACTACCAGCCTTTGAAAAAGGCCTTTGGCAGGAGCGGGCAGAACAAATAAAAGAATGCGAGAACATACGCAAATAAGTCCACAAAACAACCGCAACAATGAGCGGGAACAAAATAAAAATAAAAATATGCAATTACGCAATCAACAAAGTGACAGCAGGTACTATTAACAACTTGCTTGGTACCAAGCCAGACCCACACTGATAGAAACTATTAATAATATACAAGACATGAATGGAAAGAGCAGGAGAAATCTGGACCGAGGTGCACCGCTAAACAAAACAGAGCTACAATGTGACACACTCAACATCAACAACAAAAAAAAGAAAAAGAAAAAAAAACATCAGAACAACATTATTGTTTCACAATCACATATCAGTTTGCAGAAGTCGCGATACTAGGAAAGCGGAGTGACGACCAAGATACCGAAAAAATTACAGATAATCTGACAATGCTTTAGCAAAAGAATTTAGTGTATTACAATCAATTACATTGGATGGAAGTCGATTCCATTCACGCGTTGTTCTCGGAAAAAAGGAGTTTTTGAATGTGTCTGTTTTACAACTAAAATCCTTTATCTTTTTCGTGTGGTGTGATCGCGTCGAGCGCTTACCAACCAGGTCGATAAAATTACTCTTGTCTATTGCCAGCTTATCATGATAAAGGGAGTACAAAAACTTGAGCCGTTCAAGCTGACGTCTCTTTTGCAATGTATCCAGCTCTGATTCTGCCAAGATTGAAGTTACTGATACTTGCCAGCGATAGCAATTATGAACAAACCTGATGCCCTTCCTTTGAACGAGTTCTAGTTTATCAATGTTGTTTTTTGTGTACGGATCCCATATAACTGATGCATATTCGAGGGAGGGCCTAATGAAAGTTTTGTAAGCCAGTAACTTTATTTCCTTGGTTGATTTTCGCAATGACCTTCGAAGGTATCCAAGTTTACACATGGCTTTATTTGTAATATACGAAATATGTTCATTCCATCTAAGGTCCGAGGTAATAATTACGCCTAAATATTTGTACCTTTCTACAACGGAAAGAGTGTGATTATCTATGGAATATGGAAAGCTTAGGGGATGCTGTTTACGCGTTATGGACATGGTTACCGTTTTAGCCTTGTTAACACTCATTTGCCACGTTGAACACCAAGTTTGTATTTTCGCTAAAGCAGAATTCAAAAGAACTTGGTCGCAGCGGCTTTGAACTTCATGATAGAGGATGCAGTCATCTGCGAATAGTCTAATTTTAACTGGTATATCCTGTACTATATCATTAATGAACACAAGAAAGAAAAGTGGCCCAAGCACCGAACCTTGAGGTATACCGGATATAACTGTCTCTGCTGGAGAGCACGTACCATCAATTGTTACACATTGTCGTCTTAAATTTAAGTAATATTTTATCCATGACAGAAGTGTATCGTTCTTCAGTATGGGTTGAAGTTTTAAGAGCAGCTTTTGGTGCGACACGCGATCGTACGCTTTCTCAAAATCTAGAAAAATAATATCTGTTTGACCTTGCCTGTCAAGGGTTTTGGCGAGTTCATGTACTGTTTCTAATAGTTGTGTTACGGTAGATAGACCTTTTCGGAAGCCGTGTTGCCTGGGGTCAATAAGTTTGTTTTCTTCTAGAAATGTTGATAAGTGCTTGAACATAATATGTTCCAATATTTTTGCACATGTACACAAGAGGGTGATAGGTCTATATGAAGTAACCAAATGTGGAGTGTTCGATTTAGGTATAGGCGTAATTTTACCGTATTTCCAGTCTTCTGGGATCTTAGATTGGGATAAGGATTTGTTAAATATAAGATGCAGATAATGTGAGCTCCATTCAGCGTACCTCACCAAGAAGTGGTTATCAATACAGTCTATTCCGGGTGTTTTCTTACGATCAATTTGAAGCAAAAGAGAAAGGACACCTTCTTGGGATATCGAAATGTTGCTTATTGGGGGAATGTTCTCGAACTGGTTGACTGAAGGTGTAATAGTGTCATCTTTCGTGAATACTGAACAGAAGAAGTCGTTAAAAGCCGTTGCAATGGCGAGTCGGTCAGTGACGGTTTCCCCGTTAACTACAATGTTAGAAATTGACTTCTTATTTGGGGAAAAATAGCGCCAAAATTTTTCAGGAGACGAGAGAAGAAAATTTTTCATAGTTACTTTGTGGTAAAATTCTTTAGCCTTTTTAATGCTTTCTTGAAGGCGTTTGCGCATTGACACAAGTTTTTCACTGTTAGCTGGTGATGGAGACTTGCGATGTTGTTTTCTTAATTTTTTTGTCTTTCGTCCCATACGCACTATTTCCCTTGTAATCCATGGATTAACCCTATGGCTGAAAATTTCTCTGAAGGGCACAAATTGTTCAATGCACGACAAAACAAGTGATTTAAAAAAGTGCCACAAGTCTTCGACAGAGCAATCATTTGACTCGTAAAGAGAACAGAATGTTGGAAACGACATGTCTAGAGCGTCAATAATGTCCACATCTTGAGCACGTGAAAAAACTGGAACCGACCGTCGGTATTTCTCTGTTTTGATGACACGATTTCCAGGGATCGACAAGAAAACCATTTTATGATCTGAAATTCCTTCCATTACTTGTACATCAAACGTTTCGACTTGCAATATTCTGGCTAACAATAAAGAGATCCAAGAGTGAGCTCTTGTCTTTCTGAATGCGCGTGGGTTGTTTGACTAATTGCGTTAAATTATGAAAGAGCATAAGGTCCACAATGGGTTCCGCCGCACAGACGAGTGGCTGCGGAAAATCACCGGACCAGTCGATGGACGGAACATTAAAGTCTCCAGCTATCAACACATTGCTTGTGTCACATCTGCTAGAACACAGGAATTCATTCAGCTTTTCGAAGAATGTATGATCACTATTTGGGGGGCGATAGAATGCGCCTACAGACAAATTTAGTTCGTGTAAATAGAGTTTGATAATAACACATTCAACGCCCGGTATATCGGTTTGCCTTATCACTTGCAATGACTGTTTTACCATAATAGCAACGCCACCACCACGCGTGTCTCTATCTTTTCGATAAATCTTGTAGCCGGGTGGTGTAACTTCTTCATCGCCTATATCATAATTTAACCACGTTTCGGTGATTATCAGGATGTGAGGGCGATGGGTCATTACAATACTCTCCAAGTGTTCAAGTTTATTCATGACGCTACGAGCATTTAGGTTCAGGCATATGAGGGGTTTGCCATCTTCAATTTTATTTCATTTTTTGCGTACTTGGCTACCCCCGCCCTTCTTTAGGGGAATTCTTTTGTTGTCTTGGCTACCCCGGCCCTTCTTTACGGGAATTCTTTTGTTTTCAGTGTTATTCCATTCGAACAGCTCATCATTAATTTTAATTTTGTCGTATTTCATTGTAACCTTTCCGCCTGCCTTTCTAATTTCAGAAGTGCTTTCCCACAGTTTTTTTCGTTTTTCTCTTGTGACTAGGGAAAAATCTTCGGAAACTGATATATCAGTACCTTTAAGCTTAAAGCAGTTAGCCAGCACTTTCTCTTTTTCGCGGTAATCAAACAATTTTAATATGACCGGTCGGTTTTTGTTTGTTTGCTTGCGCCCAAGTCTGTGCATTCGTTCTATTGATCTCAGCTGTACGCCAAGCACATCCTTAAACACACCTTTAACAACAGCATTAGCAAGGGCATCCACGGTTTCCTTTTCATCCTCAGGTATACCGAACACAATAATATTATTGCGCCTACTGCGGTCTTCTAAGTTAGTCACTTTGTGTTCCAAATATTGGACAGTTTTTTCCAGGCTTGACAATTTCACATTTACTTCTTTAATGTCCGAGGCCACAGCTTCTACCTGCTTTAATTTTGTTTCTATCGCCTCAAGCCTAGTTTGAATGTTCCTCTGACCAGTGAGGAGCTCATCAAGAAGTTCCTCAACCGTAGGGCCTGGGTTCGACTCGATGTCCCCACATAGCATCAGTAAAGACACTACAAAATTCCGAATGACCAAACAAGCAAAAAAGACACTTTGTGGGCACGTCAGCTGAATAAAACAACGATTACTGGTTTTGACAGAATAATACTTGTTACTGACCTGTACAAAAAAGAGAAACGGATTTGGCATGTTGCTCACAGGCCAGCCGACGTGCCCACTGAAGCGGTAGGATGGGGACGGTCTTCTTATATGCTGCTCCGTTGATGTCGATCGCCCAGGGGGCGGTGTCCACCAGCGGTTAAGATAAATATTATCTCATAAGATAAATATTATCGAAGTCGGTCGGTTAGTGAAAACCTCGCCCATAGAGTGAACCCTCCATGAACGTTACCTCTGGTTCGCTTACGTATGGCATCATATGTAGACATCGTTTTCCCTATGTACGTTTTGTAACTCAATTTCGCTTCCGCGTTCAGGAAGCTTCGTTCCGTATATACTGTTGAAAAGACACTGAAGAGCAAGACGGTTTTTCGCGTATTAGTGAAAACAATTTCACACTCCTGAAAACATCTTACCGGGCTACAACGCTTGGGAAGCGAGCAAACGCTCGAAAAAAAAAAAGAATGCGGATGGAGACGCCACCGTGAAATTCGCGCACTGAAAACCATGACGTAGTCGATTTTGAAGGCCTCTATACTGGGTCCTGCATAGGTTCTACTCTAAAAAAGTCAAGTACATTGCCATCCGTGGGTGCCATAGACCCAGGATACGAAGTTTCGGAAAATTTCAACGAGGCAATGTCACAAAAATACCAAAAAACACATTTTATAGTTTGTTACGTCACGCGCGGAGATTACAGCACGAAATTTAAAAATGATACTTCAATCTTGATTTTCTCCGCTAATAACTAACTTACGACAGTCAAACTTATGGCATTAGCTTTCTTGGAGGGCAGTTTATCAGCCTAAATCAAGTAATTGTTTATCTTTAGTGTCCCTTTAAAGTAATTTTTTCTCTCATTCACACGCGAGATAGTTATGACCAGAAGGGCCGTATAGGTAGAGGTGCTAATGGGGCTGCTGGTTGTTACAGATGTAAAGCACATGGCGGTAGACGCCCTATAAAGAAAAAACGGCAGAAAAATAACCTCCGCTAGAAATGCAAAACACCACAATCACGTTCATTTACAGTTTATACCACGGAATCTACCAAAGTACAATTTTAAATGTTGTGAAAACTATACTTGACATAGTTTCCGTGCATATGGATTGTTTTTCCTACGAATTAACGAATCGGTGAATGAACGAGTCAATGAACTTCATTTAAACTGGTCCCGCAATTTCCTTGGCAAAGCAATAATTTCAAACACGGTAAAAATCAACCGCTACTGGTATTGAGTCGTTATAAATGATTTTTCTTCAAGAGATATTTACCTTTGCAATGGCTGTTGCCGACGTAATAAATAGCAACGTGACGACACAACGTTGACGCAGCCAGGCTGTAGCTCGCGAGAGAGACATGACCATTCTATAGGCACGTATACGCATAGCGGACGTGAATGCGCGCACCGCCATGGCCAATAGAGAGCTACGTTCATCGATACGTCACTGCTTTTTTGCGACCGCACCATTAATCATCCAGTTTCTGCAACCTTCGCGCCTTGTGGGCAAATGCTATGTTCGAACGTGAACTGTCACGTTTCATTGTTCGAAAAACTGCACGTTCAGGGCGAAGGCTTGAAGGGATTTTGTGATAGCAAAGACACGACGTGTGTCTTACAATGCTTCACACTTATGAAATTTTGTTCCATCTCTACCGCGTAATATGCATCGCACGGCCTTTAGAAGAAAGAGGGGGACGGACGAGGCAGGCTGTGAGGAATGTAGCCTCATTTTGGAAGAATCTATCGCCGTTGATTGTTTAAAAAGCAAAACAGAAGCTAATTATGTTCCATCTTTGCTGGTATTTGTGCGCGCTGTCCATGTCTACGGGGCGGCGAGGTGGATGCATAATCCTTTCCTTGTGCCAAGGCACCGAGTGGCAGAAAATTTGCCATCGCTTCTCCGCCGGTCGCATGATGTGGTCCTTGTTCGAGTCAGTGATACATTTGTTGAATTGCTCCGCGTGTTGACTTGTTTCGGCTACTGGAGTGCTACGTTGATTGTGTATCGTGGGATCCCTGCACCCGCGGCTATATACTACAAGCAGATAGTGTCATCCGCGGAGAACACAAGTTGCGATCGGAAAAGGCAATGTCACAGATGGTCCGCGCCAGAGTTGTGTTGCCGAAGTGCGACTTTGTTCAGAGCATGAAAGGCCTCACACACAGACGCTGCAGACTTGGCTATTTCGAGTGGCGTATAGAGCTCGCTGAGCACTACTGCCAGTCAAAGCTAAACGATGAAGCCTAGCAGTCTCTCTCTCTCTCTCTCTCCTTGTACAAAAGCATGCGATAATTGGCTCAAAGATGCATAGAAAAACAAAACAGAGTAGCTCACGTGTGTGCACCAGAATTCGGACGAGCGAATGTTCTAGCTCGCAAGTGCTCTTCGTCATTTGGCGGCCATCTTCGCTAACACAGCCTGAAAATGTTTTGTGTGCATATATGCATAATGTATGTATGTATGTATGTATGTATGTATGTATGTATGTATGTATGTATGTATGTATGTATGTATGTATGTATGTATGTATGTATGTATGTATGTATGTATGTATGTATGTATGTGTATGTATGTATGTATGTATGTACGTACGTACCTACGTATGTATGTATGTATGTATGTATGTATGTATGTATGTGTATGTATGTATGTATGTACGTACGTACGTACGTACGTATGTATGTATGTATGTATGTATGTATGTATGTATGTATGTATGTATGTATGTATGGTATGTATGTATGTATGTACGAACGTGTTTGTATTTTGTGTGTGCGTGTGTGTGTTTGTGGATGTATGGGTGTAAATTTGCCCTCACGAACAATTATAGAAGGAGAGGGCTTTGTGGATATGAGGCCTCTATTCCAGCATTTCTCCAGCTGCTCATTTAGAGGATCCTTTAGCGTGCAGGAAACATCAGAGATGAACTTCACTGCAATCATCTTCGCTTGTTCTCAGGAGCATCAGCTGAATGTTATCTGCATCTGGGTATCCACCGCCGTTACGCACATTTCAAAGGCACATTATCCCACACACGCACACACGTGCAAAGTAATAAATTGATTGTGTCTCGTGAACAGGGTTACAATGCACGTTTGGCCCTGTTCTCGACAGTTTACACTCATTCTATTTGTAACTTCGTATGATGTGTGCTTTTACATATTGTACTGTCGTAGTTCGGCTCCGCAGTTACTACCTGTCTTAAGTAGACTTATTCCTTGACAACTTCCAGTCTCTTGCCACCCATCGCAAAGCGCTGTTTTCTGCCGAGACTGTTGCCAAGCACTCTCAAATTATGAATGAAAGTCTCTGCCACTATCCATCTAGAATATATATATATATATATATATATATATATATATATATATATATATATATATATATATATATATATATATATATATATATATATATCTTGTTACGGTGCGATGGATGCCTTTATTTACAGGAGATGATCAATGCGAGAGTCCAGGGATCTGGCCGATCACCGCTCGTGCCAACCTCGTTTTTCTCTTCTTCCACGCGCATCCTCAGTATCGTAGCAATTCCCCCTTTGCAGACGATGCCCACCGGGCGAGTTAGGCTTCGTTGCGATGATGATAGCGTTTTAAACGGGCAACATGAACGATGTTGGTCTTGCTTGAGCGGCGGCCAGTTGACAACAGCTGAGATATCACGTACGTGACATCACTTAGACGTTCCAAGACAACAAACGGACCGGTGTAGTTGGCCAGAAACTTTTGGCAGAGGCCGCGCTTGCGAAGCGGCGTCCAAAGCCACACCAAATCCCCTTTCTCAAACCATACGTGCCGGTGACTTCTGTCGTAACGGTTTTTGGAGCGTTTCTGTGAGACGAAAGTTCGAAGACAGGCGATGCGCCGGGCCTCTTCTGCGCGGCAAATGGTTTCGGCGAGAGTAGGTTGATCAGTCTCGGAAAAAGGAAGAATAGTGTCAAGAGCTGTGCGGGGTTGGCGTGCGTAGAGCAGATAAAATGGACTGTATCTCGTTGTTTCGTGCTGTGCAGTGTTGTAGGCGAAAGTTATAAATGGCAAAATCGCGTCCCATGTTTTGTGTCCAGAATCAACATACATGGAAATCATGTTGACGAGAGTCCTATTTGTTCGTTCCGTCAAACCATTAGCCTGCGGGTGATACGGGGTAGTGTGACGAAAATGGCATGAAGCAAGACGAAGGAGGTCTTCAACTACATCGGCAACAAATTGCCGCCCGCGATCACTGATGATGACTCGGGGGGATCCATGGCGTAATATAACGTGTGACAGCATGAACTGTGAAACTTGAGTGGCCGTTGCCGCAGGAATCGCCGCAGTTTCGGCGTAACGTGTGAGGTGGTCAACGCCCACAATAATCCATCGGTTGCCGTTCGTTGATCGCGGAAAAGGGCCAAGCAGGTCGACACCTACGACGTCAAATGGTGAACTCGGGGGTGCTATGGGATGAAGTAGTCCGGCTGGCGGAGTTGTAGGACGCTTGTGGCGTTGACATTGCTCACAGCTCGCAACGTATGCAGTCACACTTTTACGCATCTTCGGCCAGAAGAAGCGTTCTTGCGTGCGATAAAATGTCCTAGAAAAACCCATATGGCCAGATGTTGGGTCGTCGTGCATTGCTCGAAGTACGTGTTGTCGAAGACTTGTAGGCACAACTAGAAGTAGGCGAGGGCCTACGCCGGAATAATTCTTTTTGTAAAGAACGCCATCCTTTACGACGAAACCACGTTGACCGTTCGTTCCGGAAATAAAGAAAGAAGCGAGACTGTTGTCATTGCGTTGTTCTGCTCGAAAAGTTGTTAGGTCGGGGAACGGAGTATCCACTACAGCCAAATATTCATCAAAGTTGTCAGCGTCACACTCGGTTGTCGGAAGGGGAAGTCGTGAAAGGCAATCAGCGTCGGCATGACGACGACCGCTCTTGTAGCAGACTTCAAAGTCGTGTTCTTGCAATCGTAATGCCCAACGAGCAAGACGACCAGATGGGTCCCGTAGTCCAGTGAGCCAACATAAAGAATGGTGGTCCGTGACAATCGAGAATCGGCGTCCGTAGATATAAGGGCGAAACTTGTGCACGGCGAATATGACCGCGAGACATTCCTGCTCTGTCACAGTATAGTTTCGCTCCGGCTTACTTAAACAGCGACTGGCATAGGCAACGACGTGTTCAGCAGCTCCATGGCGTTGTACCAAGACGGCGCCAATACCTACACCACTGGCGTCGGTATGAACTTCTGTGGCAGCAGATGGGTCATAGTGGCGAAGTACGGGCCCTGACGTAAGAGCAAACTTGAGTTGCGAAAAAGACGACTCGCATTCCGCTGACCACCGAAAAGGTGCGTTCTTGTTGAGTAGGGACGTCAAAGGGTAAGCGAGGTCGGCGAACCTGGGCACGAAGCGACGGAAGTACGAGCATAGGCCCAAAAAGCTTCGCAACTCTCGTACCGACTGAGGTTGTTTGAAACTGCTGACTGCTGCGACTTTCTGGGGATCGGGTCGAACGCCATGCTTGTCCACCAGGTGACCGAGAACGAGAGTCTCACGGCTGCCAAAGTGACACTTCTTAGAGTTCAGGGTGAGCTTAGCTCTCTCAAGGCAGGTGAGAACAATGTCTAGACGATGGTTGTGTTCATCGAATGTACGGCCAAATATTATAATGTCATCCAGGTAGCAAAGACAAACTTCCCACTTTAGTCCACGTAACACAGAGTCCATGAAGCGCTCAAACGTGGCTGGAGCGTTGCATAGGCCAAACGGCATTACATTGAATTCAAATAGACCATCTGGGGTTATGAAGGCCGTTTTCTCTTTGTCATTCGGGTGCATGGGTATTTGCCAATAACCAGATCTCAAATCCACGGATGAGAAGTACGATGCCGAATGTAAACAATCGATGACATCATCAATCCTGGGAAGCGGGTAGACATCCTTTTTAGTAACAGAGTTGAGCCTTCTGTAATCCACGCAGAATCGCCATGTACCATCCTTTTTTCGGACAAGAATCACAGGGGCAGCCCAAGGACTACACGACTCTTGGATAACCCTTTTCTTTAACATCTCTTCTACCTGTTGAGTAATGACCTTGCGCTCCGCAGATGAGACACGGTATGGTTTCTGTCGGATAGGGTGAGCGGATCCTGTGTCAATCCCATGGCGAGTACGCCACTCGGGTACACTTATTTGCTCTTCTTTCTGCGCAAAGTCAAATATAGTAGCGTGCTTCGCAAGGACTTCGACCAAAGCTTGACGTTTTTCTGATGATAGCGACTTGTTTACCATACTCAGAAAGTTGGCTTCTGTATGGTACGTTGCACAAATAGGATCTACTCTCTCGTCACTTAAAGATGCAATGAAACTGGTCGCATTTTGTTCGAAGCGGGCGAGTCGCATTCCGCCGGGTAGCATAACAGGTTCATTTGAATAGTTCGACACCCATAAGGCCGATCGCCTATCACTGATTGACAGAACACAATGTGGAATGAGCACATTTTTCTTGGCGCAATTAAGAGGAATGGGCTCCACAAGAACATCAAACTTTCCGGCGTCCGAGGCAGAGGCGTCAACGCGTACGGTCTTCATCGAGTTGGGCGGCAAGACAACATCCTCAATGATGGTGATAGATCCTTGACAGCACCTAGGATCGTCAGTAAATGCCGATAGCATAATCTCGCCAGCACCGCAATCTACAGTAGCCCCGCACTCGCGTAGAAAATCGATGCCCAAGATGATGTCATGGGTGGAGCTGGTCAGGACGACGAATTCAGCCTCGAAGACCTTGTCACCCAAAGTGACACTAACAACACACACACCGATCGGGCACAATGTCTCCCCGCTCACTGCACGAAATGATGCACAACTGTCCCAGCGAAACATCACTTTATGTCCTAGCCGCAATTTGAAGTCAAGACTCATCACTGAAACAGCTGCTCCAGTATCTATCAAAGCCATCGTAGGAAGTCCATCAATAAGCACGGGGACCCTATTTTGAGTCATAAAAACGGGTGGAGGCATAGGCGGATGTAGTGACAAATGTTCGGCGACCTCACCTCCATTGGCCGCACCACCTAGTTTCCCGGAGGCGGGGAGGTGACGCGTCGACCAGGAGATGGGGAACGGAACCGGCGTGTTGTGGGGGGCGTCAAGCTTCGCACGGAGGAAGGCGAGTCGTTGCGTAAATTCCGGTGAAAATTGCGTCCTACATGTGTATCACTGTGGGTCGTTTGCTGGAAGCCGTCCCCAACGTACGCGTCCCGCATTGAACGCATACCACCACGCCAGCGGTTTTGTCGAGAAGAAGGTGATGGTCCCTCGTAGTAGCGTTGCTGGGGGCGACGCCTTTGACCACAGAATCGAGCCACATGTCCACGGAAACCGCAGTTATAGCACACAGGGGCCTCACGCACGTCGCCAAACCTTCCACGAGGCGCCATGTGCCCATGATCGTCCCACGAAGACACCATTGTAGGTGGTTGGCGGGAGGCGTTCTGGAAACCACGGCGGTGATGTAAGTTGTCGTTTGGGGTCGCTGGTGCTCTTGATTGGGGCACATCATATAGCGTGGCATCAACGGCAGCACACATTGCGTCGTATGGCGGGGAGGTGTTGATAGCAGGTGCTCTCGGCGGGTTGACAGCATCACGTCGTCCAAGTTCTTCGCGTACGATTTGCCTGATCATTGAGGCAAGATCACAGGGGGATGTTGGAAGGACGTCAACACTTGCAACGGTGGTGACGTTGGCAAGTCTACCAAATTTCGGAGTGATGCGCCTAGCCTTCAGTGTCTCAAACGTGCGGCAGTGTTGTATTACGTCCGCTACAGACGCCAAGGTGTCCTTGCCGATGAGGAAATTGTAGACATCCTCAGCAACCCCTTTGAGAAGATGCCCCACCTTGTCATCTTCTTTCATGCGTGGGTCTACAGACTTGCACAATTTCAGGATCTCTTCGATGTACGTTGTGCATGTTTCACCGGGGACTTGAGCACGCTGCATCAAAGTTTGCTCAGCGCGCTTCTTCTTCATCAATGGGTCCCCGAAGCAGCTCGCTATTTCTTTCTCAAACGCTTCCCAGGTCATTATTGTTTCTTCGTGGTTTTCAAACCACACCAACGCCGTCCCTTGAAGAAACAATCCGACGTTGGACAACCGGGAGGCCGCATCCCAACAGTTGTATTTACTCACACGGTTGAAGTGTTTCAGCCATTCGTCGACGTCTTCTCCGACCCTCCCTGAGAAGCTTCGTGGTACCATGTGCCGGGGCCACGCAGCGCCAGACGAAGAGTGCGTGGTGTCGCCGTCAGCAATCGGATCCATAGAGAGCGGTGGTAGACCAGCCAGTCGGCGGCTTCGGCGTAGTTCTTGAGGTAGCGCTTCCGTGATCGTTGGCCTTGGATCGCTCCGCTGTACCCCGCACCTTCCACCAATCTTGTTACGGTGCGATGGATGCCTTTATTTACAGGAGATGATCAATGCGAGAGTCCAGGGATCTGGCCGATCACCGCTCGTGCCAACCTCGTTTTTCTCTTCTTCCACGCGCATCCTCAGTATCGTAGCAATATATATATATATATATATATATATATATATATATATATATATATATATATATATATATATATATATATATATATATATATATATATATATATATATATATATATATATACAAAACTGGAGGCCTACAAAAATTGTTGAACTTAAATCGAGGACGACGCATTGAGCGATCGAAAGAAAAGGATAGGTGTAACCTTAAGAGACAGGAAGATAACAGAGTGGGTCAGGGAACAAACGGGAGTTAAGGATATCATAGTAGGAATTAAGAAGAAGAAACTGGCATGGACTGGGCACGTAGCGCTTGCGCAGGATAACCGCTGGACATTACGTAACTGACTAGATTCAAAGAGAAGGCCAACGCGTTAGGGGTAGACAGAAAATTAGGTGGGCAGATGAGATAGAGAAGTTTTCAGGTATAACGCGGCAGCAAAGAGCACATGACCAGGTTGATTGGCGGGACATGAGAGAGGCCTTTGCGCTGCAGTGGGCGTATACAGTCAGGCTGACGATGATGATCATATGTGCTTTTCTGGGACTTACATGCTGCACCAGCGTGTACTATGCTTTGCAACAAATAGACACGATGCAAACGGATATTATCAAGATAATGACAAGAATTTCCACACGGGCCGTTTACTGAAAACGATCGCTAAAAATTTTCCTCTGGTAAAAAAAAAAGTTTTCTTCTGGTACGTTTTGTCAACCGTGCAGTCAACGAGCCAAAAAGAGAAAAGAAAAAAAAAACAGAGAAGAAGCCTCTTCAAAATCAAAGAAATGTTCTACAGGCATTGCAAAGTTGTCACACTAACTCAAATGGCTGTACAATACATATTCCTCCTTAGTTATGTAATATGACGGCAGTGGTTGCTGATTTACGAGCAGGGTTCACTAAAAAAAAAAAAACAACCGTTATAGTCAATCACTGTTAATACGTTTTTGCCTGTTCTCTTGCCCGACTAAACAACAGTCCGCGCACATGGCCGATAGAGCGGATGACCGTGGTAGCAGGGAATGAAGTCTGCTCTGTCACGCGTTCCCCAATGACGACGTAATTTGGCCGTTCCTTTAGAGAGAAGTACTCGCACCGATTTCGAATATGCGAGGGGCAGGCTGCTAGATATGGCGCTTACTCTGGCGAGGCTCCATGGGAGGCCTCTGAACAGCAGCCTGCCCTGAACTGCCAGTCGTGTGTGCCTCGTCTGGCTAGCTAGAGCAAATCATGCTAGCAAGGGGGGGGGGGGGGCGGTCGTGGGAAAGAATCCACGAGTTGCCAGTGTCGCGTTTTTTTTTTCTTTTTGGCCATCACGGATTTAACTGCCGGCACCGACGTCAACAGCCTTGGCGCCACGATTTCCCCGGGTGGCGACGCGCCGCAGTCAGCGTGATTAGTCTGGTTTTGTGGATCCTAGCGGCGCACGTAACACGCGAGCCCCCCGTGTCTACATTGGGCCGGAATCGAGGTCCAGATAGGAGCAGCCACTATTAATTCTGGATTGTGGGAAGCTTGACGTAAGCACGCACACAATGCTTGTCAGGCTCCGTCAAGCGGGGGCCCGAGCCGTGCTTCCTCGAAGCAACCTGGTCGTCAAGCACAATCAGCCAGTGCCGTTTACCTTTGTTCCTGGCGCGTTTTTTTTCTTTTTTCTCGCCCTCCCCCGCGCCTTCGCTGAATCCGGCGTCGGGGAGGTGGGTTCTCTCTTCGGCGGTGACCGGGGGGGGGGGGAGGGGGGTTAGTGGGTGGTGGGAGGCCACACTGCGGCCAACGCCGGGTCCAGACTCTGCATGCTCAGCGACGAAGTCAGCGTGCGACCCCCTCCCCTCTCCTCCCACGCCTTCTAGAAAGAGAGAGGAGGGCAACTCTTTAGGCCGCCGCCCCGGGGCGTGGAGGAGGGTCGCGGGAGAGGAGGCACACGCAGGCAGCAGCGGGGCATGTTTCTTTTTCGATCGACAAATAAAATTTACGAGCGAGGCTTGCATAAATAGATTCGTCTTTTCTTGTTTGACAAATCGCACCTGTGGGACTCCGATATCTGTGACGCGTCGTAGATTCATTTGCGCGCACCCTGTGGGAACGGTGTGTATCCACGATATGCGATGCATCGTGAGGCAGCTCTTGTTCTCGTCCTCTTCGCTCTGAAGGTGAGCCCCTGGGCGCCACGTGTGTGCTGGCCGTTTGGTGGTGACCTCGTCGGCCCTCTGTTGCGTTGCTGGTGGAAGGCCCGCCCTTCGTAGGACCTGGACGGTGTGTCGTGCGGATTACGGAATGCTTGGCGCGCAAATTTACGGAACCTGTGCGCTTCGCGGCCGCCATTCGTGGGAGGTCTGTTCGAGATACTACGCGCGGACTAAAACGATAGCCATGCCGTGCAAAAGAGCATGCCGGCCTGCTCTCGACCTGCGGTTGCTTTCTTGTTTCTAGCCCTGTGCCCAGCCGGTACCGTTTTCCTTGTTACATGATCGTTCGAACCCTTAAGGACATTTCCTGTCTGTGTACCGTGCCTGTGTCGCTCGAGTCGTCCTGCCCGGATGGGTATGCGCTTTGTGGCAGCCGCTGGTTTCAGATAGTTTCGTCCTTTCTCGCAGCGTGGTGTACGAGTTGTGGTACGCGCGGCCAACAGTATTGCGAAGGTGCGGCGAAGCAGCCAGAGTTAGAACCTGCCGCTCAGGGCTACGCATGCCGGCCGAATCGTCCGTTGGTCACGTTCGTCCGGCCCCGCGGCGGTCCTCTGACCATCTGACCATCAGCTTCATTAGCGACAGCCGACCGGGGCAGGTATGACAAAGAGACGCAGCGCCGCCCACGGCGGTTCCTCGAAGACTGATGTAATCAGATGTGGGGCCGCTTCGCAGCTCGCTCCAGCGCGACGTCAAGGGGCCCGAAGCTCATAAAGCAAAGCAGCTGACACAAAGGGGCCAGCCTTCCGAGAAGCCAGGCCGACGCAGGTGACAGGTCGGCCGAACAATGCGCGGCCGACGCGCCGCTCGATTGGCGTCAACCGCGAGCGACCTCACGCGAAATGTGCGCGCGTTCCCCGGAACCACAATGGCGCGCCCAATGAGCCGCTCCGAAAAAATCGCCCAGCTTTCGAGCGAAATTCGAACCTTAAAGGCGCCAATCGCCGATAAATGTCGCGTCGACTCGTAGCTTTGCTCGTAATCTACCGATCGCCCCTCGCCAGGGCTTCATGGTCAGTTGGCGGACGAATACGTTTATAAAACCGCGCGGGCACCCGTGGTTCTCGTTTCTACTCGTCTGCCTCGCTTTTCCCCTAGCAGTGAGTTTCCCATTTCGCCCCAGACGGCTTGACGAGCATGGTTGCATGCGCCCCTGCGACATGGATGTGTGTATGCATGTTATGTGCGCGCGAGTTGGCCGCTTGGCTACCCATGCGCTCACGAACACTTACGGATGAGTAATCTGGCCCCAGCTACACAAATCGGGCACATGTATCGCTAGGGTACATGTAATAAGTTCGAATGAAAAAAAAAACGGTGAGTGTGCGAGCGTATGCATAACATTGGGGAAGGCTACTGATCATTGATGATTGTTTATTAGTGAAACCGTATTTTTTTTTCCCTTTCGGTGCATTCTTTTCACCAAAATAAGCTCGTCCATACACTTGTGCATACCTTTGGATCGTGAGGATACTTTCATGTCAGGACCTTCCGCTGTAGTGATATGGATCTCTCGCGTAATATGTGACTCATTGTACGCCTCGTACCGTCATCATAGCTGAATCAAAAAGCAATGTTGAAGGAGCACGTATGACCAGCGTACTGTACAGGCCCAAAAAGAAAAACATGACCAGCTCGAATATTCACTGTGCGCTCTATCTTCATGCATAATTTTCAATAATGCGAGTTCATGACATTGTGTCGCAAGCGTCGCCATCAGAAAGCCTAATTTATTACGCAGTTGAGTAGGAAAGGCGTAGAGAAACGCTGACCATTTCTGCAAGGCTTAAGAAAGTAGTCGAGAGAATATGTAAGCGCGCAAAACCTAATTATAGATGCGTTTCTTACTCTTCGCGCGATAGTCCATTCAAATGGTTATGTAAGCATCAATCCCCGATATATAACGTATCTTTATTTCAGGCTAGATTTACTCTGGGTAAAACTCTAATGATAGATTCATTTGTAGGGTTTAACGTCCCAAAACCACCATATGATCATGAGAGACGCCGTAGTGGAGGGCTCCGGAAATTTCGACCACCTGGGGTTCTTTAACGTGCACCCAAATCTGAGTACACGGGCATACAGCATTTCCGCCTTCATCGGAAATACTCGCGTATACAAACTAAAATACTGGCGTACACAAACATACACTTACGCACGCGCATACACGCAACGGACAAAGACACTACACATGTGCACGCATGCATACCCACAACACATGCGTGCGAAGGCGCACAACACAGACGCACACATACGCACGTACAAACGCACGCGTAGATACCTGCAACACATACGTGCGGAGCTAGACGTAACACACGCACAAATACACGCACGCTTATGCGCACAACACACACATTCGCGAGCGCGCGTGCGTAGACGCGACGCACATAGACGCGCACACACACAGCACACATGTGAACGCCTGTATACGCCCAGGCTCGTCGAAATCACTGTCCCGTAGGAATTATAGGAATGTAAACTATCATTTTTCCCCGCCTTTCAAACTCCCTCATCCCTATCCCCAGTGTAGGGTAGCATACCGGTCGCTCCAGACTGGTTAACATCCCTGCCTTTCCTTTCCCTCCTGTTCCTCCCTAAATGAGCATAGACATGCAGAAGTTTAAATTAAACGATTAATTTTTATGTTTTAAATAGTTTTGATGACAGCAGGCGTGCGAACTGGGATGATCTAAACGTACAATGTAGAACGCTGTCAATGCATTCTCTCTATAAGGCACTGCTTACATTCTCACGAAAACCGGTTATGAAAACGCAAGAACTGCGCGGAGGATTACGCCAGCCCTCTTTTCTTGAACAGCTATCTGAGTGCACCTCGAAAAAAAATTGTCAACGTGCCCAAGCATATGCTCTTACTTGAAAAAAAAAAGAGGTTTACGTACGTGAACAAAATGTCGTGTCATATACAATAAAGATAAGGTACCATGGCTAATATTACGCAGCCCCGCCGGGTGGTCTAGTGGCTAAGGTACTCGGCAGCTGACCCGCAGGCCGCGGGTTCGAATCCCGGCTGCGGCGGCTGCATTTCAGATGGAGGCGTAAATGTTGTAGGCCCGTGTGCTCAGATTTGGGTGCACGTTAAAGAACCCCAGGTAGTCAAAATTTCCGGAGCCCTCCACTACGGCGTCTCTCATAATCAAATGGTGGTTTTGGGACGTTAAAACCCACATATCTATCAAATCTAATTGTACGCATTGATTGATCAGGTTGAGAATTGAGACAGATGTGTTGAAAGTACCTAAACCGACGTGAGTGAGAACATAACTTAGATATTCAGTGCCTTTACGTGCTTAGATTGTATACGTGACCAGTTCTGCTGATACCTGGGTTATTGTACATACATTGTTGTTAGCTTCCGGAAGTGTTTTTTATGCCTGTTAACTTTTTAGGTATGCTGACGGGACCTAACCTAACTTAACCAAGTGTGGCCAAGCATTGTCAACATAACTTCCACAGTAAAAAAAAAAAACACGGTTAATGCATATGCGGAGCTGTTCAGATTTCCGTGATGTAGCACAGGTTCGACAAAAAACTATCATCGTCAGTGGCCGGCGCGCTTCATGATCTTAAGTAGCAAGTTTCGTTCGCATCTACAGCAAAGATGACGGATGTCGTTAGCCTATATCTCGCGCATAGCACGGAAAGTCAGTTCTTGAAGTAGACAGTGACTTCACTAGCATTTCCGCGTTTTTTACGTATAATATCTATGCTCTACTTTATGAAGCGTTTTTCGTTAGTTATACATTTTGGCCAACATATACTGTGAAGTCTCACGAAAACACTTTGCGGATTAAGCCTATGGATATGTATACTAGTGCACAGGTTCATTTGGGTAACACGAGTGGCGACGCTGGAAAGCGTTTGCACATCCGCGTCCTATAATTTGCTAGCGTTCTTCTCGTTGGTTACGCGGCTATCACAAATCATAGCGACTAATATAATAAGCACAGTGACAAACACCGGTAAGAAACAGTCAATGATGTCCGAACACCTATGAAGTATACGAAGTGATTTTACACTGCACTAGTGACGCTCGACCCTCATAACTCATCATCATCCTTGACCTGTACTCTCCACTTCACGACGAATGACTCTCCCAGTTATCTCTCTCTTGGGGGGTGCAAGCTAGTTGCGCCGACTTCTCTAGGGGAGCTCGGCGCACTTGTACAGCGATTATTTATAGCGAAGTGAGATGATATGGGCTTACGCAATTCACGAAGCAAATTAGCATGAATGCTTTACCAAGAGAGAGAGAGAGAGAGTTTTTTTACGGCTTTCTTATCAACAACAACAACAACAACAACAACAACAACAACAACAACAACAACAACAAAGCTAACAAGTGTGAGCTCCTATATATTAGCAAAACGTTTTCACGTCAGCGAATTCCGTTAGGATAAATCCTCCAATTGTGATGGCGAACACATATACTACCGAAGGGCGCTGACCAATAACAAAAAAAAGCTTTTTTTTACTATAAAAGATATTGGTGAATTCATTCCCCTAATTAACACAAACGAAGTGGTCCCGAGTAATAAATAGAAAAAACAAAACGAACAAAAAAACCACGGAGAAAAGGGGATTTTGTGTGAGTGCGTGTGTGTGTCTCTGAAAGATAAAAAAAAACAAAACTGGTCCTCTAAGAAATAAACGGGGGCAGAATTCCTGTTTAGGGGGGGGGGGGCGATGGTTCGTCGCAGCATCCCCCCCCTATCATATCAATACATAGGGTGACTTGGCACCCTTCTTAAGTGACTAGGGGAGACAGCTGCCCCACCTCTCCCCGTATAGGCATGCCTATGCGCAAAATTGTCGGTAAAATCACTCGCGAAAGGCCAAACGGTTTCTTATTATATAGTCGTCAAAACCTGTGCTTTAAATATCGAGAATTAGTGGCTCGTCAGTACGTAGCTTGCTTTTATTGCATAGCTGTGAATGCTCGCTCGGTGTGCAACTGTCCAAAATATTGTTAGACTTTGTGGTGTACCAGTGGCTGTAAATGTAAGCAATATTTCGTTCTAGAACTTACACAGCTGCTCTCTGGATACAAGCGGAAGGCTCTATTTTTTTTTCTTTCACTGCTGCCACACGCTTCGCGAACAGCGATGCCGGTATGGCGCCACAGGCGCAATCACCCTGCGCACGACCAAGCGCCGTTATGCATGAATGAACATATTCGCGTCGCATCCAATCAATCCTTCACGTCCGATTCACGACGCATTGGCCGCATTCTGATATCAGCCGTCGAGGACCTCTGCACGACGTCAAGGCATCGGGCATGCAGCACAAACGCGCCCTATATGCGGTCTAATGCTACTCGTCTTGCGTTACAGGCCTGAACTTTCCCTGAGCTTTAGCAAGAAAGGGGCAGGCGGCGGGAAAAGCGGAGGAAAGAGAGAGGATTATTTTAATGGGAAGCTGGAGAGGTTTGCCTGGTTTTTCATCTGAGAGGGTATACTCCGGTTGCCGGGCGATGGCAGTGACATATACAATGATAAACACACAACACATGCAGTTACATACACGCATAACAGTCACATAACACATAAAGTCTCTCACACGCACTGCAAAATTTACAACGTTTCGTTCAAGTCTCTGGCCCGTAAGAACGTCAGTATAGCACTTTTGTAGAGTAATGCACTGAGGCGTTCTGCCATGCGCCTAGAATATTTTTTAACTCCAAATTTGTGTCCTGTTGCATTTTTAAGCCCGTCTTCAGAGACTGTCTCTCTGAGGCATATTTCGTACACTCACAGAGGACATATGTTTGATGAAAAGCGGAGGAGACAATATTTCTTGGCTACGAAGAAGTCACGTGCTATCTACCAAGGGAAAATTTTGTTTTAAAATATTTATTCCTTTTAAAATATTTGTACTAAAAAAGCACCCCATTCTTCCAACTCGGCTCTGCTCTTTTTGCACTGACCGGTTTTAATTCCATTATCGCAGTAGATGCGCTGAAAAAGCCAGAAAAACATTTAACGAAGCGATTATAGCCGGATATTTCATGATAGCTGCTGCACGCCACTGACACAGATTTTGAGAAAGTATGATCTTTATTTCTTTTAAAATATTTGTCCTAAAAAAGCACCCGACTCTTCTAACTCGGCTCTGTTCTTTCTGCACTGACCGGTTTTAATTCCATTATCGCAGTAGATGTACTGAAAAAGCCAGAAACACATTTAACGAAGCGATTATAGCCGGATATTTCATGATAGCTACTGCACGCCACTGACACAGATTATGCGAAAGTATGATCTTTTGTCTAGCCACCGCCAATTTTACTCCGACTAGAGACAGTTGTCGGCACTGCAGTGTGCTGTGCTACATCACCAGCTGATTTTTGTTATACAGCGGAGCTTTTCGTTATAGTACATAAAACCGAGATAGTTGGTACTGCATTGTAAAATAGCGCAAAGAAACAAAAACAAAAACACAAGGACACAGGAAGAAGGCAACACGGGCACTAACCTTAAACTGACGTTTATATTTTCGAAAAGAGTGTTTTTAACGCTATTTTACGATGCTTTTCGTGATGCCGTGCAGAGTCGACAAGAGACTATCATCAGCGGTCAGCGTGCGCTTCGTGTTTTTTCTGTCTTCTTCAGATTATTAGGCGATTTTCATGCTTGGACAAGCCAATTAAGACAGGCTATGCTAAAATCAAGCGAATTAAGCAATGTCGTGCTAAAGGCAAGCTAATTAAGAACATGCTAATAAAGTACGAATAATTAAGTTATTGATTAGGATAATGCTAAATTGGAGCCCTGATTATTATAACTGTGTAATTATGATCATGCTAAGGCCTGATGATTAAGACTATGTCAATTAAACCACATTATTAGGGCAACACGAATCAAGATAATGCTAATTAAGACCTTGCCAATCAAGTTTGGCCAATGGAAAAAGAAGTGCTTATTTCTGACTTAGGCCCCTAGGGCAAAATCTGAAAGACTCATGCGGAAGGAATGCTTGGCGCTCGTCGCACGCCATCGCTAATGGCACAGCCGGAGTCACTATTGGTTCACGTCTACTTGCACGAATAGTTCTAGCATAAAGCTTTTGCGAATGCGGGCGGCTTTTTTTTTTTGTGCCTATCGCATTAGAAAAATCCATTTTCAAGAAAATACCACCAGCGTATCTACCAGCGTATGTGTCTCGATTAAAAATAGTCAGGACAGCTTCGCACTGGTGGTGGCAAGCGTGAAGAAACATCGGAACGGAACAGGCAGCCTACCAACCAAGCCAAGAGGTAGCCACTTAAGCCTAGGTACAGGCACACGAGCATATAGAGGGGTAGATAAGCCTAGAAAAATCAAGTTCATTTTCTTCCTTTCTTCCTCTATTTGTTTCTCTCTTTTTCTCGTTTTCTCGCCTGTAACAACGTAACCATAGTGTTCTCATAGATCTTTGTCCTGCTACGGTGCCTGGATATCCGAGTGTTTACGATGGTCGCCTGCGGAATCCCGCCTCACACAGAAAGGTTTATTTCGTTTTACTAATTTTTCCGCCTCCTCCTGGCCACTTCTCCTCCCACTTTTCTTCCTCCTCTCCACTTTTCCGAGCGCCCTCTTCCCGGCTCATAGCCCCAGCGCTCTTCATTTTACTAGCCTTTGCTCTCTCCCTCCCCGGTATCCAACCTCCTTCCCCACAGCTCTCTCCCTCTAGTGTCTTCGCTTTCCTTCACACCTGCTGTACTCGGTTGTGAGGCTTACTGCTCGGTTGCTGTACTCGGTTGTACACCTGCTGTACTCGGTTGGGAGGCTTACTGACGGCCTTACTGCTCGCGCTGAAGCGGACCGGACATCACTCCCTACACACCACACACTATTCCTGCAAACCTCTTTCATCCCCCTCCCCCCACCCCCAAGGTACTGCGCCGTGTCGCCTGTAGGCAGACAGAAATTAGGTGCCTTCTTCCTTTTCCTCACGAACCACTAACAACAACAACATTCCTGCGGCGGATACTGGTCCGAGTTTCTTGCGGACGCAAACTGACTTACATAGAGCATAAACAGCTCCGCTGTTTATCTATAATTTTCTCCATCATTTACACGACGCCCTTAGGTCGCGCTGCGCAAATACATAGCTGCTAGGAAGGTATAATAGGAAAACAGACCAGGTTTTATGAAACCTGGCTGTGAACACTACGAAGGCAACTGTTCGGTGAACTCGAATACGTTTTTACTTTTCATGGTTTGCAGTTGGCACAAAAAGTGTAAGTGTGTGCTGAAAATTCACTCACTAGCTGGCAATCATTTTTATGTTCACGTACAGCCGTGCTGAGAGGTCACACTTCCTGGATGAACAAATTATTTATTTCAAGCGTTTCTTGCCCGACCAATTGCAGAAAAACTAAACGGTCTGAGCACTCAGATGACATAACCGTGAAACATTCCTCAGCGTTGAACGTTTAAATCCCCCATTATTCAAGAAATTCTCAGCGACATGACGTGGCCATTAGGAACAGTTCTCAGCGATCACACATTGCTGGTGTGCGGAGCTAGGGTACGTTAACAAAGATACGTTGTCACTTAACCAACTGGTTTACACACATTTGCATTCTGTTAATCTGGTAAGGTTGAAAACACCGTCAGTTGCAAAGCAAAACTCATACCCGTGCCACGCCGGCACAAAAAAAAATGACATTCAAAACTCAAGTCCTTAAGCTTCTGAGTTACATTTTTCTTCAACATTGTTGCCAGACGTCAAAGCTTAGTGACATTCGCCGTAGTGATGACAATATTAATGAATTCTTAAGCGAGTAATTTTATGCTATTTATAAAATATAAGCGCGTATTTTAAGAATCCTGAGCTGCGTTCAATTCTGGTGAAAAGTAGAAATAAGCATACCATGGTATTATCATGTTCATTGAAAATCAGTTCTGCAGAATCCCGCAAGGTCGCGGAAAGGTCAAGAAAGGGAAGATAGACAACCACCCGTATGTACAGCACGAAGGCACAAGGAAATCCGTACGAAATTCTCACAAATAAGTTACTTAGTTTTCAGAACATTTCTTGATGTCCAGGGATTAGAAACTAGAATATTTTTCCCACTCGTTGTACGATTGGTAGAGCGATTCGGCCCGAAAAGGTAAATGAATGCATACTCCCATACTTTTCGAAATACTGTTTCCCAGTCTGTTGCCAATTAACTGAAATGAACGTCAACGGAAGTAACACAGCGGGCTACATCAAGTACGCATTTCCCACTTAGCATGTACTCGAGTGAAACAGTTTATAAAACGGGTGCGACATGTCACTGGTACCAAACGTTTGGAGTGTAATAAAGCGTTCGAACCTAATTAGTTACAGTTTGCTGCGGGACGTCTTTGGCATTTAAGAAAACAAGTAATGTGGCATATGACACAACCGGTTAAATTCTACTAATTAACTTTTTATTCAAGCGAATGAAACATTTATACGCACGCAAGGTTTCCTCAGCTGCACCTCGGAAGGATTGAATGGGTGAAAATGAAAGGAGGCCGCACTTGCTGGAGTGAAAAGGGTTGTTAACACGTCACCTTACCGCCAGCTCCTGTGTCGTGGTCAGCTCGACACTATTTGAATGTGCAAGACCAGCAAAAGCCATTTTAATTATTTCATCTTGTTAACATGCGCAGCGAGGGGCTTGTACAGATATAAAGTTTATGATTCGTGGTCCATTTAACACGTAACGGTATCACCACAACGTAAACGGTAAAGTTTTTTTTTTCATGCCCTGCCGGGATGGCCTAGTGGCTAAGGTACTCGGCTGCTGATCCACAGGTCGGGGGATCGATTCTCGGCTGCGGATGCATTTTCGATGGAGGCAAAAAAGCTGAAGGCCCGTGGGCTCAGATTTGGGTGCACGATAAAGAACCCCAGGTGGTCAAAATTACCGGAGCCCTCCACTACGGCGTCTCTCGTAACCATATATAATGGTTTTGGGACATTAATCTCCACGTGTCAATCAACGTTACGGTTTTAGCGTCACTGCTAAGACACCTTATTAGCTCCGCTCTGTGTCCATCGTTCGCTTGTGGTGGAAGCTACACCCTAGCTCGAGAGCTAGCCAGCCGAGCGGGTGCAGGAATGGCGCGAAGCCCACGTGCGGAGAGAGACTGCATAGTCACGTACTATGAAATCACCAAGCACTACTCATTAGGGAGGCTGGATTACCCGCTATCACATTCCTCATTAAATTAACAGCAGGCGACAGAGTGGTGCCTGTTACAAACAGGCAGCTTCCCAAACTCAATCGCTTATAGTCATTGCTATCCAGAGCTTTACTCAGATAGATGTAAACTCTGCAATCAGCGGGCGGACCTCAAACATATTATCGGGGGTTAACCTCAGGAATAGGCCAAACTTCAAATATCTGAACGCACTAAAGTCCTAGATGCTTGAGACAGCGCTGCTTGGCTCAAGCATCCAGGACCAGCTACAAGTGATGAGGCAAGCCGAAGATGCCGCTATAGTGCCCAGAGACTCCTAGCTGCCTGAGAGGGGATTTAACTCACTCGCCGTTTCGATTGAAGTTTTTTTTATGACACTGCAGGCGCGAGATACCGCGCTCTTCATTATTTCGCGAGCCACGCTCTGCACTGTCTCTCTTCTTCAAACTTCCCTTGTGTCAATCATTCTCTCGGTTGACGAAAAACCAACGGGCGCATTAGATCTGCACTCTAAAAAAGAAAAAAAAAATATTGAACTGCGACAGCCCTCCCCGCGTGTTACTTACCTGAAAGCTAAAAAGCGACGGCGGCAAGCATTTAATAAACTAAAATTGAATAGAGTAATGAGATCGCAAACCTTGTGAAGTTTCGCGGCATGCAATTCTACCTGAAGCGCAAGCGACGTCCTAATGATGAGTTTGTATCGTCAAACTCATTCACGAGTCCGACTCGAAGCAAGCCAAAAGTAAAAAGAACGATAGGGCATATAGTGCAGTTCATTACAGTTGCAAACATTTTAATTGTAGATGTACTTCATTGGTTCAAGGACCTAATGGCTTTGTAGTCACTTGCGGCCAGACAACAACGGTGAATAAGAGATAACACTTGCACGTGGCCGCCTTGCGCAGGATGCTGCGTTGCAGCCGTATAAATGGCAGATTGGCATCGCATAACAGGCAGTTATCACAGCAAACCATTTTCTCTCTCTCTCTCTCTCTAAGTGGTTATGAAAAGGGGGAAAAAGGGTGCCGCCCGTAATTGTCTATCCTTAGAAGGTCGGTACAGGGATGGGGCAGTAGGAATTAAACGGAAAGGTGGTGAAAAGGCAAGAAAAAAAAGGACACATTGGCTCCGCCTCCCCCAGCACGCGCCAGGACCACCGCGATAACCCGCAACCGTCCGAAAAAGCCGCCGAGAAGGTCGGGGAAATTTTTCGCCGAAGAAGAAGCTAGATGAACCGAAATGGTGCATTTTAAGATGCGAGTGCGCGAAGCACTCGCCTCAAAAAAAAAAAATTGAGATAAGATGAGTTCACGGGTGGGAGTCCAGATGGCCTCTATGTGGTAATGCAGCCGCCTAACTCGCCGGAACGATGACTTCATTCTCATCGAAAGCCGCGGCACAAAATCTATGCACTGGAGAGTCAACCGGCAGGAGCACAAGCACTGCACGAATTGCTGCCGCAAGTACGGCAAACACGGTGTCCTTCGGGTCGACCTCGGGGGCCGGGACAACGTTACTAGAACGTAACGTTGGGCCGGGATATCCAGAGGACGGGCTGATGCATGGGGTCATCGTGCTCGTAGAGGCAGAAGGCGCACTCGTAGCAGCGCGAGGAGCGGTTGCCGACGTCGATCGGTAACCACCGCCGCGATGCCACGCTTGTCGATGACAGTGACCCTGGCTTTCTCCAACTCTAGGCGGTGCGTCACGGGGCCATCCGAAGGGGCAATGATGACCGGCGGCCTTACGCTGAATCTGCCAGGAAGGGTAGCGCGGCTCGTTGGCTGGATGGGTGCCGCTGCAGTTGATACAGCGAGGGCGCCCTGCAGGGCACGGTGCTTTCGGGTGGCTGCCGCTGCAGCGGAGGCAGCGTTCGTCTCGCGAGCAGGTGTTCGTGGCATGGCCGCAACGGCTGCAACGGGCGCACTGCAGGGGCCGAGGCTGGCGCGGTCGGACCAGCTTGCGCAGTTAGGAGAGGAACACCTCCACTGATACAGTCGTTCCCTCAAAGGTGACGTTGAGGCACGTGCCACGACGCACGCAGGACAGGGCTGGGACGGCTGAGGTGATGCTTGCCGCGATGTCAGCGGCGTCTGAGTCCAGGTCGACTCCGTAGATGACCCCCAAACAGGTGTTGTCCGTGAGGAGCTTGGACTTGACGTTAAGGGAGCAGATTTCTCGAACTTCGTGGAGTTCCGAATGATCTACAGCTGGCTCCACGTCCAAAGCAACGAGGTTCTGTCGAAAATTGACGCGCACGCTTTAGGTGGCGGCAAATCCAGCAAGAAAAGCCCCGATGGCGTCTTGAGACACGGCGAGGAAGTTGGTTTGCTTCGCCATCGGTCTATAGATGGCAGTGCTGACGCGTTTCCCAACTGTTGTGGGAGAGGCATGCAGGGGCTGCATGTTCGGGCACCAAGGTCGAGTTGACTTCGGCGGCAGGGTTGGGCGAGAAAGTCGGAGAAGGGACAGAGAAGCGTAGTGAGACTACTCCATTTTGCTCGGTCGTCGTCTCCGGTGTTGCGGGTGACGAGGCCGGCGTGTGGTGCTCCCAGGAGGAGCTGGAGACGGACGAGGTGTCGATCTCTGTGGAGTCCGCTCTGGAAGGGGTGCCGTGAATGGAACCTCTTTCTTGTGCGCCTGCGGGCGACGGAGGCGATTGATTTGTCGCATGGGGAGTGCCAGGGATGGAACTTTCAGTGGTGGTTGCTCTGGCAGCAGCCGCCAGTTCCGCATGTCTCGCTTGGGTTGCGGCGTCACATTCTGTCCCCATGCGTTTCGGTAGTCTCTTCTTCACCTTTTTGGGAGGAGCTGGCTCGGCTACCATGACAACACGCACTTCTTGTACCGCCTTTCGAACCTGCGCACGAGTGCAGGGCATCTTCGAGAAGTCTCGGGCTTTCCAGAGAGTCGCCATGTTTAGCTCTTAAAAGGGCTGTGCGCACAGAGGCGCGAAGTGGCAGCGAGAAAAAAAAACAGGTAGAAAACGTGCTCTCCCTTTGAAAGCTCAGACTGTTCTCCAGCGAACCATTCTGGAACGCTGATGTCATACTCGTACAGAGGGATCGGAAAATATATGCTACGAAAATTATGCTGATCTAACCTTAATTCGTATTAACTGCAGAACACTAAACGGGGCCAAGCTGCCGTATGCTGTCGTCGTCACTTGGCGTAACGCAGGCGAAACCACGTACTGTTAGCATAGCCAGCTGTAAAATATAGAGTGCGCGCTCACGCCAAAGAGAAGCCTTCTTACTCTTGTTCTTCGAGCGCCATTATGAATATAATAACGCCAGTCTACTTCCTCTTGTTCTACGGGCACCTTGACGCAGAGAAAACCACATCTAGCGTAGCCAATTGACCGTAGCATAGCGTGAGTGCGCTCGCTCCTAAGAGAAGTCTGCTTACCCTTTTTGTTCGAGCGCCTTTATGATCATATTAAGTGCGGACATTAATGCTATGGCTAGAGAAACACGGCAATACAAACCACGTATAAAAAGTGAAAAATAAAGCAAGTGAGAAAGAAAAGAGGAAAAGCAGGAATTAAAAAGACAATTAAGAATGAAAAAAAAACTGTAAAAGAGAACAAGAAAGAAAAAGAAGAGAAACAAAGAAGGCCACCCGTCTCCGCGCTGCCTTCACTATATAGTGTGACGCTGTTTTAATTTTTTATCGTGCTTCCTCGTCATACAGTGCTCTGATTGAGGGAATGGCCCTACTTTGTTGCCCAATGTAGCCGGATTTTTCATTCTGCTTTCCCTCCTATACCTTCCTTCTTTCTTTCTCCATATACGAGAGAGCGGCAGGTGGCATGGGCGCCGACCCGGCGATGCCTTGGACGTCACCAACGTTGCTGGCACTCTCTCCGTGTGTTCTGTCGCCGAATGACGAAAAGACAAGCACGATGTGGGACGTGGTATTGCTCTATTGTGAGACAAAGACTGAAAGAGATTTACTCCTAAGCAAAAAAGAGATAGCCGAAAAGTAGTGATGTGTTTGCGTCCACGTGCGCCTGCATGTGCCCGAGCGTTCTGTCAGCGTGTTTCGTGCGCGCTTTTGTGTGGGCGAGTTTGCGTGGCGCTCTTTTGTTTACGTGACATCAATGGCAGGCTTGAGTTTTCTGCGCAGTCCACAACCTGATCAGCTAAGCGAACATTTAATGACGGTATAGGAGGCCCACCAGCCTTTCGCAGCTGCGTCGCTTCGTTCAATGTATCTGCGACAAACAGGCCGTCGTTCTCCGCTATGGGGCGCGAAGAAGCGCACATAGTCTCGATAGTCTGCGTCGTTGTGCCATCCCTTAAACGCATGCAGCGAAACCATTGAAATAATGGATTCGATTGGTTTTGCAAAAAAAGCTGCACAGAGTTCCTGCCGTGGTAAGTTAAACACAAACAGATCAGCTGGCTACAGAACTAAGCGTTGGCATAACGTAAGCGCGACTGAGCACAGCTATTCATCAATTACGCTACAACGCGAAAAGAATGAGGAAACTTACCAAGGCGCACGTACGACAAGACAGCGGTGACTATCAACTTCTGTCTAGTAACATGGGTGCCATAATAAGTTTCCTCTTTCATTTCGCGCTGTAGCATTATCAATCAGTACTAACTTGTCCACATCACTGCACTTCTAAACACATTCATTGTTAACGCCGTGCAGTTCTTGTTTCGCTTTACAAGTCATTAAATACTCCAAAGCTTTCAGTTGGCTCATATTGTCATGAAGTTCACTTTTGAACCGCCATCGCAGTGATTTTTGTCGTTTTATTTCCACATCCTAAAAGAAAAGAAAACATTCGCACGCGCATGTTGGAGAGACAAGATGCATTGTAGCTAAGTCGTCAGACGCGCCAGGCACCATTTCGTAACTATAGCACGAAGCAACAACGACCAGACCATAAGGAGTACCTACGAATCAAATAATTTTTTAATGCGATATGTAGATTCGTATTAATACTGCACGCCTTCACTTCGCTTACAGTGTTTTTATTCATACTGCTACCATTGTGAAAAAAAAAACTGCGAAAGCTTGCTGTCCGAATTACGACAGCCCATACGCCAGAAAGCAAACAATAAATTATTAATCAATGCGCTGCACTGCTTGCTTGTTTCAGATCTCGCAGCTCGCATCTGGGCTACGTGAGTAAGCATTGTACTTTTCACTCTCTTCTGTGTAGTTACTGAATAATAATAACAGTTTGGAGCAAGGGTCGGCAACCTGCAGCCCGCGGGTTGGTATTGTGCTGCCCCCAGCGTGACGTCACCCAAACTTTCCTAGGAGGAGGAGGAGGAGGAGGAGGAGGAGGAAGGGAAGAAATTAATGGCAGGGAGGTCAACCAGACGTACGTCCGGTTTGCTACCCTGCACTGGGGGAAGGAATGAGGGGATTAAACTTTCCTAACTAACCTATCAACTCCTCCAGACTAACCCGTGAACATGTCCACGACTTCCTGCATCTGTCGTTGAGCAACCTTGATGTAAATTATTGAGAGTTGGCTAATAATGTTCAGCACCAAAAGTCGCATGGTCTTTTTCTCTCCTTGTAACCCATGTTTATAAATTTAAATCCTGTCATATGCATGCTGAACATATATAGGCATTTTTTGTGCTCCAGTTTTGTGGCTCTCATTATGGCGAATTTTTTCTTAGCTTGCCAATATACTACCCTTCCCCCCTTTCGATTTGCCGTGTTGCCCCAGCCATGTCGCCTTCGTAGAACTTGGCCCTCCACTTCAAAAGAGTTGCCGACATCTGGTTTAGAAGAATACGAGTGAATTACACTGAAAACGACAGAAAAATCTAATCCCGTCGGCTTATAGTGAAGCTACTGATTGGTACACTAAACAGGACATGTATACGCAGAAAAAGTCTCACGCAAAAATTCATCTTTACAAAAAATTTCAGCCAGTCGTGATGCAGGACGTATAGTTAGTCAATGGCAATGAGCAAATTTAGGTGCGAGAAGCTTCCTGCATTCGGCTCGTGATTTTATGCAGATAATTTGAAATAAATAATTAGGCATTAGACAAGCGTGTGCGATTAATGTACAACTACAGGCTGCCAGTTACTGCATAAGTGTACAGTATACTGAAAGTTCTTTCGTTAAAGTGAATGGGAAACAACAAACTATGATGCAAAAATGTGATAGGGATATGGGGCAGAAACATGTGGAATAACAAAGTGACCCGAAGAGAAAATAACGACCAGACAGCGTGCAATGGAACGCAAAGTGATGGGCGTTACCTCTAAGAGGTAGGAAGACAGCACGGTACATCGGATAACACAGACGGATAGCCGACATTAGAGTTGATAGTAGGACCCCCCCTGCCCCCCCCCCCCCCCACACACACAAAAGAGACCTGAGCAGGTCACATCTCGAGAAGGGCAGATAAAAGATGGTCAGTTAGAAAGTCAGAATGGATGCCAGCGTGACTGATGACGGCGAAGAGTCAGGTAGAGCAATGAGACTAAGAAACTTGGAAGCGTAAAATGGAATAAGCTCGCGCAGGACAGGCTAATTTAGGGGTTATTGGGAGAATCCTTCGTCCTGCATGCACACGGACGTAAGACAGGATGATGATGATGGTGATGATGATGATGAGCGGCAAGGTCAGCCTTGATTTTGTAGGCGCACGCACAGCGAGGGCCTAACCTTCATGCCGTGAGGCAGTGAGCGCTTGTCCGATAGTGTCCTCGGAAGTTCTCATTTTATGTGATCATGCACGTTGAAAAACACGTCCTACATTCACCGTGATGTACCCGGGGGGCCATGCTGTGGCTCCCAGCGCAATTAGGAAGCCTAGATTCACCAAACAAAATTGAGAAGAGGGAGCATACAGCGTGTTTTTTTTTTTCTTTTTTAAGAGAATACACGTGTTCCTATATAAATGCTGTGATAGTCAGGTACCTGTGACCTTCTAACGTTATCTCTACTTAGAGGCGGAAATACTTTCGCACAACTAAAGTGACAGTACGCAGGTACGTACTAAACTTTGCTAAAGTCCTGGAGAAGTCGCCCCCCCCCCCCCCCGCCAATTTTTATTGAGGGACGACCGCGGGCCGCTCTCAGGTCGGGACCGCATGTTCTGGGAGCACCACGCGTGGACTCTTTACAGCACCACACAGACGAAGAAATTTCGCGAGACACTTTTAAGTCACTGCTCAAGAGCCACGGCCGGTTCCAACACCAGGCCGTCCAGAAAGCCCACGACTTGTGGCGAGGCTCAGAAGAACCGCGGTCCTCCCCCAATAAAAAGTAAGAGTGAAGTTCCTAATTAACGAAAGACTCGGTGATTATTTCACAGCGAAAGCTGTTATGAGATCACGACTCGGGTCTCGCGCAGCGCCCGTAGTTGTCCGCCGCCGCCGCCGGGGTCCGTAACACATCACACAAAATTAGAAAAACGCGATGGGGCTTGAACCCGGGTCTCCTTGGTGCCAGCCCAGCATTCTACCACTGAGCCACGACGGTGCTTAGGGCGTTATGGCAAACTTCCCTTAGACAGGCTTGGTGTCGCGAAAGCAATCGCGTTAATACGCCTCATAAAGCGTTTTAAAACAGCGAAAGAACAAGCAGTAGTCGCACCATGCGAATAGCGTAACGAGTGGGTCGTCTAATGCTCCAGCCCATTACAAAAACCTTTTTTTTTTTGTTCAGCTATAAACTGTAGAGCAAGCACAGGACCGGGTTAACTGGCGGAACATGGGAGAGGCCTTTGTCCTGCAGTGGACGTAGTCAGGCTGACGATGATGATGATGATGATGATGATGATGATGATGATGATGATGATAAACTGTAGCACATACCCACTTCAGGCATAATTCCCCATCGTTGTCAGCCAGTGCATCAACTATTGGCACAAAAAGTTCCTCGCAATTGTTTAGCGGATACTACGCTTCTCAGAAGAATGACGAAAAATAGCATAGCGAATGTCAGCCCACTACCCTAAAATTTTTGTTATTAATGACGTAGTGGGCATCAAGCAAGTGTGATTGCAGCAGTTACCCAATGAGTGTTTCAAAAAGGTTCTGAAAGGCCGCTCTTCTAGCTTTCGCTGTGACTGTGCTGTGCCTTCCGCGCAGGCCTGGCGTTTTTTTTTTTATCATGGATTTCATGGATCTTTTTCATATAGGAAATTTGCAGTCTTTCGCAATCTATGGCAAGGTATTTTCTTAGTTGCAATTTTTTTAGATATTCAAACCGAATTGTAGGGCCTATATTGACAATGGCTGCACTGACTGCTCCCGGCGAGCAGGAAACGTGACCGCTCTGTTCCGTCAGACCGGAACTTCCCCAGTCAAGTAGGTGACAGAACTTGAATCAAGGCACGTTGCGGCCGTCTTATCGTGTATAGCGGCCAGTCATTTCACTTGCATAATCGGATATAGCCTTACCTTTGCGTGAGATGTTTTAAGCTTATTTGTTTCTTTGAATATTAGCGCAAAAAAGCGTAATATTCACCTTCTCCTTATTTGTACTGTATAAAACTGTATAACTGCGGGACTTCTTGCAAACAGGCGTAGGAGCGTTATGCGCCTATCTCTTGTTTACCAAACAGTTAAGCACTACACATTGCATGCGAAGAATGAGCTGTCTACTTGTGCATCTCAGACGATCTGGCGTCTGAATCTGCGTGCCTAAATTCAAATTTCGTAACTTCCTCGACGCGAGTAGCTACGGTCTGACGTAAGAGAGCGGTCGCGTTTCCTGCGCACAGGTCAGGGGCTGCGATGATAGATAGATAGATAGATTAGAAAGATAGACAGATAGATAGATAGATAGATAGATAGATAGATAGATAGATAGATAGATAGATAGATAGATAGATAGATAGATAGATAGATAGATAGATAGATAGATAGATAGATAGATAGATAGATAGATTAGAAGATAGACAGATAGATAGATAGATAGATAGACAGATAGATAGATAGATAGATAGATAGATAGATAGATAGATAGATAGATAGATAGATAGATAGATAGATAGATAGATAGATAGATAGATAGATAGATAGATAGATAGATAGATAGATAGATAGATAGATAGATAGATAGATAGATGTGCTCAGAGTGCCGGCAGTTTGCTAAAAATGAGTCACATTTAGAAGACATCTTGTACAATTTGAAAATAAAGTTGTTTCTCTTAAATGAAGTTGTTTCTCTCTCTTGTACAATTTGATTGCAGAGGGATGAAATAGAAGGACAGTAGGGTTGACAGGCGGGCTAGTTGGTACAAATTCATAATGGAATAATTGGAAGCGCAAACCAACGGGACACAAGAGAAGAGACAAACAAGCGCAGACTGAAACTCAGTTTATTCAGAGAAGAAATTATATACCAGAAAGATGAGAAAGGGAAACAACTGGGGAGAAGGTTCAACCTTGATCAGGTGTCGTCCAGAAACGATATTTCACAATCTAACAGTGATATAGACGGTGAACTAATACAACTATCAATACTCTTTTTAATAAAAAAGGCTTCCGCAATCTTTCCAGTTTTCATGTCATGAAGGCTGTATAAGACAGATGTGCGCGATAAATCAGGTACGCAGCCACACTTTTTGCAATGGGCGGACAAATGTGAACCCGGGGCTGATTTCAGCTCATTGTAGTGTTCTCGCAGGCGAATATTCAAGCAGCGCCCAGTCTGCCCAATGTATAACCTGCCGCAAGACAGTGGGATACAATAAACGACATTAGATCGACATTTGGTGAAGGAATTGACATGCTTGACACCACAACCTTTCTTCACAAGACCTGCTTTCATTCTGCTTTGTATTTCAATTCTAGAACACATTTGCTACAGTTTTCCACGTGCGGAAAACACAACGTCAAGGTTGAATTTTTTTGCATTTTTTTTAATCTTATGCGAAAAATCGTGCACATATGGGACTACCGCAAACTTACGTCGTTTATCTGCCTCCTTTAAGGGGCATCCCTTCCCTTTCTTCATGCAGTACCTTCTGAGCGGCGAAAATGAGGACATAGGACGGAAAGCTTCCCTCTCGCAACCTAGTTATTTGATTAGAAAAAACACGCGTAATTTTGAATAAACATGATTTCGCTACAGCAGAATTGAGAAGGTTAATTGCAATACCCGATTTTACTACATTAGAATGCGAAGAAGAGTAGTCCAAGATTGGTTTCTTTGAACGGGGAGAGTAGGACCAGCATGCATGATCTGCGCGAAAAGATAACTCAAGATCTAGAAACTGCAATTCTTCGCAATTCTTCGCATTCTAAAGTAGTAAAATCGGGTATTGCGATTAACCTTCTCAATTCTGCTGTAACGAAATCATGTTTCCACAAAATGACGCGTGTTTTTTCTAATCAAATAACTAGGTTGCGAGAGGCAAGCTTTCCGTCCAATGTCCTCATTTTCGCCGCTCAGAAGGTACTGCGTATGAAGAAAGGGAAGGGATGCCCCTTAAAGGAGGCAGGTAAACGACGTAAGTTTGCGGTATATAGTCCCATATGTGCACGATTTTTCGCATAAGATTAAAAAAAATGCAAAAAAATTCAACCTTGACGTTGTGTTTTCCGCACGTGGAAAACTTCAGCAAATGTGTTATAGAATTTAATTACAAAGCAGAATGAAAGCAGGTCTTGTGAAGAAAGGTTGTGATGTCATGCATGTCAATTCCTTCACCAAATGTCGATCTAATGTCGTTTATTGTATCCCACTGTCTTGCGGCAGGTTATACATTGGGCAGACTGGGCGTTGCTTGAATATTCGCCTGCGAGAACACTACAATGCGCTGAAATCAGCCCCGGGTTTACATTTGTCCGCCCATTTCAAAAAGCCTGGCTGCCTACCTGATTTATCGCGCACATCTGTCTTATACAGCCATCATGACATGAAAACTAGAGAGATTGCGGAAGCCTTTTTTATTAAAAAGAATATTGATAGTTGTGTTTGTTCACCGTCTATATCACTGTTAGATTGTGAAATATCGTTTTTGGACGGCACCTGATCAAGGTGGAACCTTCTCCCCAGTTGTTTCCTTTTCTCATCTTTCTGGTATATAATTTCTTCTCTGAATAAACTGAGTTTCAGTCTGCGCTTGTTTGTCTCTTCTCTTGTGTCCCGTTGGTTTGCGCTTCGTTTTATTCCATTATAAATAGAAGGAATTCACTGTTAAGGTTTACAAATATAAGGCAAGAAAGACCGCAGGAAAGAAAATATCATGGCAGTGCCGTCCTATATGAGGCTGCAACTGGCTCGTGGAGGACGAAAATGTACTGAACCAAATATTAAAAACAGGACAATGAGACATGCGTGCAGACCAGTAAAATACCGGAGATCGCGATGCCATGCCAATGTATTCGCTCCGCAAGAACCGTCGCGAAAATACGCCAGAATCACTGGTGTTCAAAGCGGATGGAATCATCAACTGGCCGCCTGTAAGACAGGAAGCTGTTGAAAGACATTTTCGGCGGGGATTATATCTCATTACGAATCGTTAGGATTATCTTCAATGAGATGAGTATAGTATGTCACATATTATGTACAAAATATTTCGGTCATACAAGCGGGATTAACAAAATATATTCATCGAAGTAACTCGTAAAACCAAAGCGCTACACTTCGAAAATACGAGCATTGATAAGGTTTTGCAAAACGTTCTCTTGGGGTTCATCACTTCCGAAGAAAGAATTCCATTTCAAAGCATGCACAAGAACAGACAAAGCACCAGTCTCACGTTCCCTGTGCTTGTGTTGCTTTGCGCTGCAGTTCTTCCTGCAGAATGCATGAGGTATTTTTATCGTGTTAATGGGTAGCTTTAGTGAAGCCTGCGCAACGGTCTTGGGCACGCAATGGGCGAGAGAGGACATGTCTGCGCGTGCGCTGAATCTAAGAGAGATGCGTGCGCTATAGATTTCGGCGCTTATACGCTGCGCCGCTACGGCCGTTGCGTTCGTGACCGTAATGTCCGTGAAACGTCAATTGTGGTTGCAGTGCTGGCTATCCAATTCTATGAATATTACACACGTGTACCGTATTCCTATAAGCCGTCACATCGGGTTAATGCGAATCGTAGTGAGGCGCCATCATACAGACGATGTTGATTAATGTAGCAGTGTTGAGGGCTACCATCCTGGCGAGCGCTATGAAGCGCTTCATATCAGCTTACCGATTCTAGTGTTATATCAGTGTTGTTGTTGTTTGGATCGTTACGCAACTGTAAGCAACTGGTAACATAAAACATGTGAGGCTGTTTAACGCTGTGCGCGCAATTGTGCATCTTTAGCACCACTTCGTAATGTTTCGCTCAATAAACAAAAATACAACATATATAGTCACCTCCTATCCGCATGTTTCGCATAACATCGATTCCAAGGTACGTGGGATCTGCCGAAATTTTCTTCCCGTTCAGAAGCGTTGTTCTCAGCAACGTTGATACCGCATGCAGTCTGAGTTCCTTCAGCGTTTAGCTCATGTTGCGCTGTTTTTGTGAATGTTGAAGGCGGATAAGTCAGTAATTATGCACTAATCCTCTCCGTAGACAAGCTTTCTATAGTTACCGTCAACTTGTGCGCAATGTGCAGCGTCCAGCAGGTGCAATGCCTGCATGAGATGTTGCGTTTGCTTTGTCTGCTCATTGCGAAATTACATTAAAAGATAATCGCGCAGGTTTTTGATAACTGCAATGTCTTTACTTCCTCAAACACCATTCTTGCTCGAACAGCTTTCTAGCCTTAAACTCTAAATGTGATCTTGGTGGACTTGTAGTGGACAAATTGACTGTATTAGCGCCTGTAATCCATGGTTGGTGCATACTGAATTCGAACGATGAAACAGCGCTACAACAAGACGAGTATGAGAGGAACCTACGCCGGACGCACGCCATATTTCTTCACGCACTGATGTGCCGGAAACACAATCTCTGAACTTCTGTTGTGTGGTAGCTTGCCATTGGTTGACCGCACTCGCTGACGTGTTTAGCGTAATGAGCACTGACGGCTGACTGGTACGTTCACTCTTTAGCGTGGCTTTCTTTTTTACGGGCTGTACAGTTGTGAATATTTTATGAAGTATAATTCATACATGAGGAATCACGGCACTTCGAAAAAGGTATACAGCCTTCGACAAAACGCACATTGCGTGCGTAGCCACATTTTCGTGGTGCGTCCAAGGTAAACTTGTAGCGTAACTTCCATAGAAGCCCATGCATCCAATAGTTGCGGCTCGTTGCGACCATCGCCATCTACGTATGGAAGGGACAACTAATAACAAACAAAAAAACATGACGTCACAATCGGAAGTGGTATGCAACGTCGTGCATTTGCCGTATACATGGTGAGAAATCGAAATTTTTCGTAATTGCTGATCTTTGCGTGCCAATATAAATACGCAGTTTTATTGCGCCTTAGGGCTCGCTAACTGGTACGCGAAAGAAAAGAAAGACCAACAAGAAAGATTAAGAAGCAAGGCTGTTTTATTAGCCAAATGATGTACTTGCAATACCCACCGAAAACTTCGCAGATGATATTGTGACACAACTGTTCACGAGCACAGTGGCATAATAGTTTGAAAACTCACGTTGCCCAATCGTGGAAAATCACTGAAGCGAGACAGCAGCCTTGAGAATATCGCTTTGGCAACCGTAGAGTATACGGCGTCTCGCTGCTTAGCGTGTCGCACTCATCATCATCATCATCATCATCTGCCTGACTACGTCCACTGCAGGACAAAGGCCTCTCCCGTGTTCCGCCAGTTAACCCGGTCCTGTGCTTGCTGCTGCCAATTTATACCCGCAAACTTCTTAATCTCATCTGCCCACCTAACCTTCTGTCTCCCCCTAACCCGCTTGCCTTCTCTGGGAATCGAGTTAGTTACCCTTAATGGCCAGCGGTTATCCTGTCTACGCGCTATGCCCGGCCCATGTCCATTTCCTCTTCTTGATTTCAACTATCATATTCTTAACCCCCGTTTGTTCCCCAATCCACTCTGCTCTCTTCTTGTCTCTTAAGGTTACACCTACCATTTTTCTTTCCCGGTTGCTCGTGTCGCACTCACCATTCACCAAATGCGACGGGTCGTCGGCCGTGCGCCAGCCAAGGCAGTCGACAAGAAGAGAAGCTGTCTGCACATTCTGTTTGTTCAGCTCCGGAATGCCACGCCAGTAAAACGGCACATAAGCGAATAAATAGACTACAGAACGTACGCACGAAACTACCACTTAAAAGTGAGCGATACCTCGTTGACCTAAACCCAAGCCCTGATAGCAGATTGCCTGGATACCCCCCCCCCCCACCCCAGTTATGACACTCGACCATAACATGAGGTAATCAACCATTTAGCGAAGCGTCAGATCAACCGTAAAGTATTTTTATAGTTCACTTTGACATATAGAAAATTACGACTACTTCAAAAAAATATCTTTTATTGAGTTTTTGGTTTTGGTTATTTTGCGCCTCCTCACCTATCGCTTCAGTCGTCAGTGGGCGTTCGTACCTGTGGTAATAAATTTTCGACACTTTTTTTGCTCCAAGTCTGTCGACCCATATAATTTGACCATGGTGCGTGTGTAAAAATAAAAAAAAAGACGATATTCTTCGTTGCATGCAACCAATCGGGTTCCGCGGACGCTTATATGCACTGCAGCTTGATAATGCATCGATTCTTGTCAATTCAGTTGCATAGAGGGCCCAGTATAGTTTTGACAAAGGATGCTGCGCACGGGTGACGTTCCGGGAACGCAAATTGCACGCGTCCTGGCGCAGTTCGTTGCCTCTCGAGGAGGCGCAAGCTGATGCGCCGACGCTTGTTTATAGCGGGCGTGCGCGTTGCAGTCGCGTCACGCTATAGTTCTCGTATCGCTCGTCCATCTTGCGTGCGCCCATTGATCCACTGAATAGCGTTGCTGCAGCGTCACACGACAGCGAGCGTCATCGCTGACGGCGGCCCTTAAGTTTGCACGGGTCCGTCTTTTGTTTCGCGCTGTTTTACTGCACGCGCTCCAGCCTGTCGCCATCGTCGACATCATCGCGTGAGAGATGGCGGCCGTAAATCAGCGAGATGCTCTGCCCGTAGAGTAAACAGGGCGAACCGTCGCTGAGCGGCGTCGCTCAGTGACGCTCTAAGAACGGCCGCGTCTGAAAGGTTACGACAGCCGACGCGCGAGCGATTCTCCGTTTTCATGTAACCAAGCAAGTTTTTTTTTTTTTTAGAGTAAGCGTCGATATGACGTATGGCAGTGTTACAGGATCACACGAGTGTGTCACAGTTTTAGACCGTTCGATCGACCAATCGCCACGCGGATGGTGCTGCATGTTAAAAAAAAATAAGGTAAAAAGGGCTACGTCTTTCCATACACTGCTGTCCTCTCTCTCTCTCTCTCTCTCTCTCTCTCTAAAAGCGGTTATTTCGACAGTTTCAACCAGAGTCTGGCCTTGCGTTCCTGACGAAACTGTCGAAATAAACGCTTTCCATTGTTGCCATTCTCATGGATGATCTATCTACTTCACTATATATATATATATATATATATATATATATATATATATATATATATATATATATATATATATATATATATATATATTTGGGGTGTTTCAAAAATTGTGTCCAGTACTCTTGAAAAATCATTAAAAGGCGTTACTTGCTTGTGCTGTTTTCACAGTTGCCTTTTCTGTAGTCGGAAAAATATTAGGAGTGTTCAAGATATTAATTTAAACAGCAATTAGAAAAATGAAAATAATTAACTAACTTTTTAAATAATGGAGTTAGGCAGTTAAGTCAAATAGTTGAATTGAAGCCGTTCATGCGAAAAAGCGATTTCCGCTTAGAGATTTCGTAAAAGAGGCCTCTAGTAATAACTGCGAAATAACAAAATTTTCCCCAAGTCTGCGGCCAACCGAAACCGAAACGCGAAAGAGCGCAACTGAGATGAGGGAGCGTTGTTATATTAACCATCAACCGACTTCAATGTGTGGGCGTGTGGGCTGCGCTTGCAAAAACAGCAGGCATGACGCACATACATTAGGGAGTTTTAGAATACCGTTTGCAAGCGCTGCGGGCGTTGCGGCCGAAGCGGGCGCCATAAGAGTTTTAGAATAGCGTTTGCCCTGCTGCGAACCGCAACGCACGATCTCAGCGACACCGCATCCTCGAAACCAGTGCTTGCGGGCCACATGTGTGCCGCCATCACCGGATTTTCTGCGTGCGGTTCGCGAACGCTGACTCGCGTTACGACGCATGCGCAGTGGCAGTGACCGCAGCGCATCTGACAGACGTTTCAGACCACGGAGGAAGGAAAGGTAAGGAGCGGCCCTGACGTCACTCGTTGTGAAGCCGCGATGAAGCCGGAAGTCGGCCATATTGAGTAGGCAAATTCTCCTCTCTTGTTTACATATGAATGCGAAGCAGAAGGCGCGACTCCCTCTCCGGCTCGGAAAGCACGTGGGCTGCGCAGCGCGTGTGTCGTGACGATCCGAAACTAATGGAACTGGGCTCATCACTCAGAGCCAGCGGGACACCTTCAGCGAAATCGCTTCGTCCGAGTAATAACAGGGAGTAACAGCTCGCCGACAAAGAAGCAACTACGAGAGAACGCGCGCTAGATGTACTGACAACGGCGAGTGCTTTCACGTCATTAATACAGCAACTGTACAGACAACAAGATCGGTCGTGCTCCTTCTACAGTTGGATTCCGCCACGCGGCCGACGCAGCGTCCTGCCACTGTGTCCGTGTTCCGCGTGAAAATCACCGGCGCCAGCATTCTGCGACCGTGGTGACTTTGAGCACGGTGCTAGTGACAGTTGAACGTGGTTGCTGTTACGTTGAGATTACATGCAACGCTGGTGGAGAGTGTACCAAGCGGAACAGAAAAGGTGTTTTAATACACACATGCAAGTTGTTACTGTACACACACAGCACGAAACTACGTATGTGCACATGGTCCTCATGGCGTCTTGCTGGGCTCAACAGCGTCGTCCGTTGTCACAAGCAGGAGCACTGCTCAACCGTCACTGACCTGCAAGGCGTTCGTCGTCGTTCAGCTTCGTCATGGTGCCCAACGCAATTTCGCTGAGCACTAACTGCTTCATATCCGCGTCATCAGCCGCACGACACATTGGATATGCACTTGTTCTACGCACTGTTGAAACCCCGTGATGGACAAATGGATTTGTAAACGTTGCTAAGAGTAATGTAACAGCCAGGAGAACAGTGCGTAACCAATAACGCGGCGCAGAGCACAGATATTCTCCGCCACGGCTCAGCACGAGACCTGGGGAGGCACACATTCCGCCGCCAGCCGCGGCCGCTCACTGCTAGACCAGCTCCACTGCGCAACACGTAACCATAGCAACGCCGCCATTGTGCCTACTGAATATGGCCGCCATGATGTCATTTCCGCCACATTTTTTACGCCCTGCGCCGGCTGGGCATGCCCTCTCCTTACCTTTTTCCTTCCTCCGTGTTTCAGACGGCGGCAAGGTTCGAGAGATATCTCAGCCGAGTCTGAGCGCTCAAAAATCATGTGGCCTTGATGTCAGGGCTTGGCCTCAGAGATTGCGGGCGTGCGGCGTATTTCTCTCCGGGCGTCCCGATGCCCCGGAGAGAGCGTGTTTTCAGAGGTGGGCGTGGCCCACTATTTTCTCCGCACCGCGGCGCTCCCACAGAAGATCGAAAAGGCTCCCGCTCTGTTGGTGCAGCTTGCATGTGGCAAAAAAAAAAGTTTTGCGCTTTTATATAACCTCGCGCTCATTTGGAAATGTCAGGTCAAGGTGCACGAAAGGCAAAACGAATGCTGGGGCGTACATACTTTCAAATATACTTTTTTTGCTGTAGATTAGTGCCACCCATATTAGAGCACTTATAATTGCATGCCTCTGCAAAAGATTCGCATGTGCTGGAAAATTACCATACTTAGAAGTTGGCGGGCTGTATATTATGGTGGGCACTGGTGAAGAAGAAGAAAAAGATGACACCCCGATCCACAAGCAAAGTCAGTAGAGTGCCGCGTTATACGCTCACGGGTTACACTCGATTAAATGGCTTCCTTTTTCTTTGCTTTCATGGAACTAGCACTGCTTTTCATTGTAACGCCGTTTCAAGAATTCTTGCAGAAGCACTGATGTAATCGCAGCTGCGCAGTGGTCACAGTGCAAATTTTCGCCCATTCACACCGTGAGTTTTACGGTGTTCAGTAGATACGTTGGGCAATGTAGGAACGATCATCGAAATGTTTTGCTTGTTCAAGGAGTACGCAACACGCGTTCAGAATTTGATTTACCTGGTATGAAACACTGCGCGCAACATAGCTGTGACAATTTGCACCTTTTTTCTTCAGTAGTCTACCTCGACGAATTCTTAGTTTTCGTCAAAAAGACGCCGTTCTGCTGCATGTGTCACCTTTTGATTTGGATGCAGTCGAGAGTAGAGTAAGTGTACATGATACTGATAATGTCATTGTGCTACCAAAACATGATCAAAATACAGATGACGAAAAAGGAGACGATGACAACTCGGGCACTTTCACCGTGAAATATGTGGAAAGTAAACGTAATCGAAACCTTTTACAATATTCCGGCAAAATTGCTTATCACCTTGCTTCAGTGTCATGACCAGGGTACTCTGTTATCTAGAGCGTAACTGTGCTTCGGTTGACGACCTCATAAATATCCATACGTGATAAAATTTAAATACGATGTGTAGGCGACATCGTTAAACGATGATAGTAAGCCCTGATCTCACCCCTACCCCTCTCTAGAAAAGGGTAATGCTAGAATGGCTCTATATGTCTCCAATCGAGGCATTTAGCGCCTAAACAAATCAAACCGCAATGAAAAAAAGCATTACTGCCACAGACAAATTGACCTCTCCTTACAATGATGTATATCAGAAAAATTGAGCAGTTGCCATGTTTTTCTTCGTAAATTGGACCAAAATAAATGCAGTAACAGAAAAAAATACTTGAATTTATACGGCAGCCAGAAGATTCTGGCGGTAATTCTTGCGCGTACGCAAAAAAAAAAAACATGCACCCGCTGGAATTTCGTGCGCCCTGCTTTCTGCCGCGGTCTCCACTGCCGCCAGGATGGATGGATGGATTGATATGGCTGTATCCTTTAGATCGGGCGGTGGCTAACACCACCAAGCCGTAATACTTAGTGAACCAAAAACTAGATTTATTGTTTTTTTACTTTAAATAGTGAAGTTGAGGACTGCTACTTTGCAGTGAAGGGTTTCATTTTCACTCGTGCCTTGACTTTAGCCACCAATCAGATAACCTCCTTCTAGTTGATTCTACTCGCTTAAAGTCTGTTTTGCGCTCCCTGTCCCTAACCCCAGTGCTTTGAAAAACTCTGCGCCATCCTCCTGAACTATAGGGTGAAGCCCTTTACAGAACATTACCAAGTGTTTGGCAGTTTCCTCCTCCTCCTCTCCACACGCACTGCATACCGTGTCTACCCCTTCGTATTTGTCCCGATATGTCTTGGTTCGCAATACTCCCGTCCTGGCCTCAAACAGTAGAGAACTACCCCGACTATTATCATAGATATTTTCCTTGGCAATTTCCTGCTTAAAAGTTCGATAGATCTCCAGAATCCACAGTGAATGCGCCCTCTCGTGGCAGCCGGGCATGCGCGGCAATGACGTCACGGCCGTGCTAGACTGCACCTGTGCGCACTTCTTTCCTTACGACCTTCTCACCCGTCGTGAATATAATGGGAGAGTTTCTGAGTATGTTTCGCCACCCGTCGGCGGTAGGGGCGAAGCGACCTTGACCTTACATCTTCTCCGCCGCGCACACGGCACAAAGGGGGGGGGGGGAGTGTTTATGTTATAAGAAGGAAGAGAAAAGTGAGCCTCGTAACTGTCTGCTTCAGGGAGCGACACCTCAACAGTAGCTCACAGGGGATGGGGGTGAGGAGGGATTAAGAGGATAGGAATAAAGGTATAGAGAGAGAGAAAGAGAGATGCGCTAAGCCAGCTAGCGAGGGCATATCGAGGAGATAGGAGAGACAGGAAGATGAAAACACGGTCACAGGAGTCCGAGGACGGGGCACCACTTGCGAGAGCTCTTGTCGGCGTCAGGAGATGGCGTAGAGCAAGTCCAGTCGGTCAGAGCTACACTGTCGTCGGAGATCGCGAGGGCACAACCGGTCGGCACGGAATCCAGCGAGCGAGGGAGCTTGTCGATGTTAAATTGTGGAATGAGGGTTCTCGACGAAAAAGAGGAGGGGGGTTATTAAATAAAGCAGGGATAGAGGGAGGATCGTCTACATTTAAGAAAAACTAATCTTACCAGATTGCTTGCCGCTTAATGTAGGTATGTATGTGCTCGTGGATAATACAAGCTGAAACTCAGTGAAAAGGCGGAACAATTGGCTAATGAGAGGCATAATTCAGAAGGCATAAAGCACTGGCAACGATCAGAGAGATAGAAGAACAATGCTGCACCTGTTATGCAATCAGAGAGCAGTAAACACTTTTCGCCCTTGGTCTAGTCGGGCAACAACTTCGCAATTAAGAGAGCTCGCTCACAGAATGACGAGCGCGCCTTCCATTTGCTAGTTGTTTTCTATTCTTCTTTAATTTTCCCAATATATACATTCGGAGTGGTTTTCCGGGCTAAGAGCGGCGGTCTGCAGCCTGACAACTCTTTGAAACACGTACGTGTGTTGTATTTCTAATGGCTACGAAAACTGTGTATAAGGAGAAATAAAGCAAAAAAAAGAGAGAGCGACGACCCTTGCTGCTGAATAACCCCTTCGGACGGCACGCACAGAAAGTGGTTGTGTGCATTGTCAAGGTGTTAACACCGCCTGGAAATATTGATTCCGGAGACCACAGGCCCTTTTGCATTCCTTTGTATTGCAAGCCACGTCCATGAAGAATGCGAACGAAGTACGCAGCTGCTTACGCTCGCAAGCTGCTTGCCTCGGAACCAAAACTCTAGTGCAAATAAGTTCTGCGCTATCCTTCGAGTTCGTAGAAAAACATGTTTAGAAATAGAAACTGACCACATTACAACGTTTCAGCAAGTTAGCAGCATTTTTTTTCTTAATAAATCCGTATGAATTCTCTTGCGGCTTAGTGATACAAGCATGTTATTGTCAATTTCATTTTATCTCCTTTGTGCATGCCTTGCTTTATTCTGGGATTGACCCACCACGGCTGCATTTCACTCGGTCAGTGTTCAGGTTTGTCAGTGTTCAGTCTACAGCGATGTATCGAGTCGAGAAGGCAGTCGCACAAGCTTCAGTACGCCAATTACGAACATGGATATAAATTAGCTGTGCGAAGGTGTATTGCTGTGTTCCGTCTCGGCCGCTCGATCAGCGTGGTTCGCGTATTGCAAGTCCCGTTCGGAGAAAACACTCGGTGTTTTCTCACCAATTTCCAAACAATACTGAGCTGTGCGCCAAGTGACAAAAGAATATTGCGAGAGACAACCTCATCATCAACGACAAGTCTGCATCGCCAGTCGTGTGCAGCAGACACTCGCGCGACGAAGACTATGTGCCTGCGTTCCGCATAAGAAAGCTTATTCCCGACTCGGCGCCTACTCTTTTCGAGGACTATCCTTCCTACTTGATTTCAAGTGCATAGAAGCGTCGTAAAGATTGTTTCACGAGCTTCGCCCCTACGCGAAACATCAAGAAAGAGAAAGGCGGAGATAAACGAAACAGATCTGGATGTTTCAACTTTACACGACGCTTTCACCGAACAAGAAGCAGTAAGTGTTTGCACGCAAACAATAAACAGAGACGCTCATCGCGTGGGTCAATACCCGACTATGATAGGACTATTGCGCTCCCAAGTGTCGCACCATCGTTCAAAATGCAAGAAGGTACAACAATTACTGAAAGAAGAAAAACAAAAACGTCCCAATATTATCGCGGTAGCAAGCACCACGCATGTGGTAAAAAAAATCGCTACAGATGCACAGAAAGGAGAGAAAAAAAGCCGCGTTTCTTTCGCATCAAATAGAACGTGACGCAAGGAAGCATTCAGCGTACCCAGACGAACTTGTAAGAGGTGTGTGATATGGCGCTTTCTGTCACAAAAAAAGGCTACGATCATGCGCGCACTTTGGGGCTTGTGACAGTGCCAGCGAAGTGCACTTTTCAGGGGGTATATACGGTCCAAGCCCAGCATCATCAGGTACGAGCGATGTCATAAACAGTTTGCGCGTCTTTAACGATTAGGCGACTTGTTCTTCAACGCGCACTGAGTGGGGAAGCGCGCCCGAACTCATGTGCCCGCGTTGCGCGCGCTGCAGGGAGCGGCGGAAGAAGGTAGAGGGCGCAGCCCCTTTCCCCCCTCATAGCAGCGGCGAGAGGAATGTACTGCACCCGATGCGAAGCAGCGAAGGCCGTAAGAAGCCGGCCGTAAGAAGCCGGCGTTGGTTTTGCTGCGGAGCGCGGCGACTGGGACGGCCGGAGGGAAACACGCCGCGCTCCTCGGAGGCAATGGTAAAGGCTAATGAATTCGCGTTACGACGTGAGCTTGCTCAGAGGGCCCAATGAGAAGTACGGACGCCGGCTTGCAATATTGTTGGCACATTGCGCTACGGGGCCGGCTGCACAGCCACTGAACACATGTCGGAAGAAATAACGCGCTATACACGTTCAGTAGCGAAGCTCCCTAGGATCTCACGATGTCCGTTGACGCCGTTTTCCCTAGCTTCCCGTCAGACCGAAACACAGGTGCTACATATACCATACATACAGCGTTCATAGCGCGCATGTAGGTTTAAAATAGACCACGTGCTCTGTCCGTGCATGTCTGACCATCCCTCGGTCCATCGTCCGTGTGTGCGTGCGTCCGTAGGTCCATCAGTCTGTCTGTCCATTATACTAGTCGGCGACTTCGGCGTAGACACGGACCTTAGGACCCAAGGAAGCTTCGCTCCATCAGCCTTCACTTCAAGGATCTGCATTAATTATCTTGCAAGCACGTGTATGTATGTATGTATGTATGTATGTATGTATGTATGTATGTATGTATGTATGTATGTATGTATGTATGTATGTATGTATGTTCGTGCGCGTTTGTGTGCTGTGTGTGTGTGTGTGTGTGTGTGTTTCTGAAGCCAAGAAAGAAGGGACTCGGTTTCGAACTTCCTGTTCGAGGTCACTGACGGCACCAATTTTGTCTGCGGCTCCTGAAGACACTGTAGTTGACTTTTGTAATCCCCCCCCCCCCTCCACACACACACACAAAACGCTGACTTTCGACAGACAGGAAACGCGGTCGCAAAGCGATTTCATTGGCTCCTCCTCCGACGTCATGTCAGATGAAGAGGCGAGCGTTGCGGCCACAGCGAAACGGCGAGGATACGGCAAGTTAAGCTCTCGCTACAAACGTGTTGCAGAGATCCTTTAGAAAGTTTCGAGTGGCCCACCCAGAAGACCGCTCATGGACGCTGCAATACTCTCCAAAGGCCGGGCCGTCTCACGACGGCAGTCTGGAATGCTCGCCCATCGCTGCATTCTATAGTGTGCATCCTTTTTGAGGCTTCTGGAATCGTTTCCGACTCACTTCAAGCTGTTACAAAAAAGAAGAAAAAGTGGAGTGATAAAGTAAAGGTGAATGCTTAAAGTCTATCACCTTTTATTCCCCTCACCCCAGCACAGGGCCGCCAGACGGTACTTTGAGCTTCAGAGTACTTCAAACTTCATTTTTCCTCGCAGTAATATAAATATTTTACACAGAAATGAACGAAAACGACTACCTTGAAAAGACACTTTTTGTATATATAAAAAAAATCCCTAAACAGGGCTTGTCTGCTCTAGCCGGCGTCTCAACGAGTGGACTTGACTTCTTCAAGGCTGGAACTGATTGAAGAGAACAAGGAAGACAAGCCTTGAAGAAGACCAGTCCTCCTGTTGACACGTCGGCTCTAACACACAAACCCTGTCTACGGATTTTTTCATTACAAGCTTCCATCAGCCCTGGCTCGTGTGCTTAGATTTGGGTGCACATTAAAGAATCCCAGGTGGTCGAAATTTCCGGAGCCCTCCACTATGGCGTCTCTCATAATAATATCGTGGTTTTGGGACGTTAAACCCCACAAATCAATCCATCAATCAATCAATCAATCAAATCAGCTTGCATCAGCCCTTTTCTGGCATTTCTTTAGTATAAAGTGACTTAGCGTATCTCTTTGTTTATTTAACTTTCTTTTGAAGTTCAAAGCGCCATGAATGAATGCGGTTAGCGCGAGGAATGATGAGATTTGGAAAGGCGGGTGGCAGGTGACACCTCAGTACAAAACTCTAATATCTCCCTGCAACGAGCAGCTTTGGGGAATGAAAGTTACTCATCAGCCTGTCAGACGTAACCTACTCTGTGAGAGACAATTGTACCGACTGTAAAACAAACAAACAAAAAAACGACCTTTTCCATTCGTCTTTTTGAGACACGAGGCGCTCTTGTATGTAACGAGAAAACAGTATAGGAGAAAACAATTTCTTGCGGCTTTTCGTTTTTTCCTTCAGATAGGACCGTGCTCCCATATTTTAAACAGACCGAGCTTCGCGTTCGTGCTCCGAGGATTGGTAGTAATAATGGCGGCGAGAAAATGAAGGTGCAGAAATAAAAGAGTGGGACCATGCAAGCTTTCGCTCGCTCACACATTTGCCGTTAAAATTTTTCACAGCCTTCCGGCTAACGAAAAAGAAGGCAAAGAAAACTTGCGCGCTGACAGCACGTCGGGCTCCCCTCACTTTTTTTTTTTTTTTTGTACCGCGCCCGTTCAGAAACGTCATAACGATTCGCTTCTTTCCGAAGCGTGCAACACTTGCGCCTCGACGTAGCTCCGAACACGGCCGTTTTTTTTTTCTTTTTTTTCTCTCTTAGCCATGTACCGGAAAGAACGAAAAAGATCCAGCATATTTATGGCAGAGCAGAAAAGAAAAAAAAAACGCGTTTGAAGCCCGTCATTCACAAATATAAACACGCATGCACCTCTCACACCTTTGCGTGGGTTGTCGAGGAGGAAAAAAACGCCTGTTGCCCGCATCATTTTATGCGTAGTACATGCAGCCCGAAATAAAAACAACGGGAGGCGTCGACGCGAAGGGCTATCACTCACACAGTTTTCACGGTGGTTGGTATATGCGCTATAGCGATCGAGCTGAAGGCACGAGCGATCCTCCGCTTCCACTTTACATGTTGATTGATGATTGATTGATACGTGGGGTTTAACGTCCCAAAACCACCATATGATTATGAGAGACGCCGTAGTGGAGGGCTCCGGAAATTTCGACCACCTGGGGTTGTTTAACGTGCACCCAAATCTGAGCACACGGGCCTACAACATTTCCGCTTCCATCGGAAATGCAGCCGCCACAGCCGGCATTCGAACCCGCGACCTGCGGGACTTTACATGTTGTTCCGCCGAGGGCACTTAATCCGCCACCGGCATACCCCGCCGTGTATAACGACGGCCAGCAGTCGTGACACGTCGCCGAGCCGAAGTTCGTGGGTTCGAGCCCGGGGTCGACGGAGGTGAAGCCCGTTTACAGCGCGATCTCGGTGCACGTTAAGTAGCCCGAAATGGTCGAAATTTTCCGCAACCCTCAACTATACACGGCGTCCGTCACAATCACAGCGTGGTTTTGGCTCGTTTTATTATTGTTTTTCTTTTGTGTTTTTAAATTATTGTGCCTCTTTTTATTATTTTTCATTTATTTTTTTACTCATACTTGTCGAAGTCTACGTCTTTTTCTTTTATCTCTTCCTCACCTTCTTTTCCCTCTCTCCCATCTAATCTTTGTTTCCTCTCTTTCTTCCCTCCCCCCGAAAGAGTGAGAAGGCGTTGTGCCCCTCCAGGTGGTAGTTACCAGCTTGATCTCTCCCTCTTTCTTCTGTGTCCTTGCGTATCTATGTATGTAAATCAAATAATAATAATAATAACCCCGGATATTATTATTTTTGTTAGGCGCGCCAGCCAATGACGAGACGGTAATCGACCACTGTTGTTTTCGCTCTACGCAAGCAGATACTCGCTGGAAACTATAGCGTATAACAGCCCTGCTGCAAATTTATCCAAACGATGGGGGACAGAGCTTACAACTTTCGAATTACCCTTGCGATGCACTACATACGCGCCCGTTGTTTACACATTCGCTTTCTAGAACATTTCTGCATGTGCAACAGAAAGCTTCAACCAACACCACTTGCATATAGAGCAATGGAGGCAACTGTGGAACATTCTTTCTTGTCAGATTGCGTCAAGAAGTCAATGAGCTATACGAACTAGCAGCTGAACCAACAAAATCGCATGCTGTCTAGCATCAAACCTGTCCGGGTCGAGACCCTCGCAATAAAATGATCGGAAGAAAGGGATGGATCGAGGGGGCGTGTTTCTTTGTTGGACACAACAATGTGGAGCCAACAATGACTAGAAGGAAAACATATGGGCCGTCATTTGTGGTTTTTTTTTTTTCGCCGTCCCCGTCATTTTTTCGCGTAAAGTCCAAATCGTTCACATCTCCCCACGCGTTTTATATGTGTGTGCGAAAGCCTGCGAAGGCTGCACAAACGGGCGCACAAACAGAGCTGAAACGCACCGCCTGTTTCGGTCGGTCGAAAGAAGCGCGATTGGCGGATGACGTCACTCGGGCATCAAATGCGTGCTTCGATAGAAAGGGCACCGTCACTCAGAGGCGTACGTAGATTTTTTTTGTGGGGGGGAGGGAGATAATTTTTTTAAAATGGTCATTTTCATCTCTGTACGCCATGGCGAAAAAAAATGGGGGGAGGGGGAGGCACAGGAACGGTTTTCTACCCCTGGCCACGCGACTGCCGTCGCTATCCCGTCAGGGATTCGTAGATGCCTCCTGGTACGTTCTGTCCTCTCGCAGCTCACTTCGCGTTAAATCCACAGCCAACACGAGCGCCACTTTTTTCTCCCTGGAGCAGCCCTATAACACGGCTACACTGACGTATTTCCGTCACGGATATGACGTTTGTACACTAAGTTGCACAGTGTCACACACTTCGGGTGAGGCCCCGCCGATCCAACACCGACGTGCGGCAGACTCGCAGGCTTCCACTTTACGCTTCGGCCTGCGACGCCTGAAAGGCCTCGAAGTGGCACATTTCGAATTTATTTGCGGGTTGGTCGACCCGTGCGGGTTCGCACGTGTGGTGATGTGTGGGCCTGACCGACGCACTCATAAGCAGACACGGAGACTTTATGCAAAACGAACTAGCATTTAATTGAAACAAGGGCAAATGCAGGAGTTAACAAAAATAACAGAGGAAGGATAACATTGATACGCGATGGGAAGAACGGCTATGAAACAAACTATGCTCTAAAAGAACACTACAAGAGGTGCAGACAAAAGACAAATATGCGGAACATTAATAAAATAACAACAAGATGGAAATCGTAAAAGAGGGTTACAAGGAAAAAATTACAGAATGACCATTGGTCGCGCTTTTCTAATTTCAAAGTGCGTCACAGCGCACAAAACTACAAATAAAAACAAAAGGCTGGTCAAATCAATTTAGCAGTTTAAAAAAAGTCACAATAAAAAGTTCCATACGGACCAGGCCAGCTCTTGTTTCACGTAGGGGAGTTGACGGGTGCCGCTGAAGGTCTCGCCGGCTTGGTAGACGACGAGGGTGCCCGGAATTGCAGCCGTCTCAATACGTTGCACGGGTCACTTCATGCTCGCCGCCTACGCGAGACTCGCGGCACCGACGACCGCACTTGTTGCTGGCTGTACGTCAACCGCTCTTGCGATGCAGTTCAAACCTCCTCAGTGGCGTACACGTGCTCCCGTCTCATCTGGGAGTAATTTTCCTTGTTTAGATCGCCGGTGCCCCTTCCGGTACCGGTGCAGGGAAGACGAGCCGGCGCCACGCTGGGTCGTTATAGTCGCCGGATGTCGTCCCCTTAACACAAAAGCGCCCTTCCTTGGAAGGTGGGGCCCGCGTATGCTCCGAAAATTGGAGTCGTTTGTGACACACAGAAAAAAAAACTGTATAAAAAAAGTTTTATCCCTGGGCGTTGAACATACAACCCCTCGCTCCGAAACGCACGGCGCGACACCACAAGGGATATACGTTCTACAGCTTACTAACAGTGAAGAAAGAGAGAGAGAGCAGGGAGGTTAACCAGAAAAGCATCCGGTTTGATACCGGGCACCGAGGGGAGGGGGAATGGGAAAGAAACATGACAAGGGAAACGAAGGGAAAGGTAGACGCGCGAAAAAAAAAAAGAGAGCGGGCTGCTACATCCTATTGAATATACGCCACTACCACGCAAGAAGCTCAATAAGGCCTTGGACTGATTTTCTCTGCGAAGACAGATCGTGTTGGCTTTCGAACACTGACTGTTCTCACAAGGGTCTATCGTCAAGGCTGTCTGTGCGCGTCGTAGTGAGGGCAGTGACGCAGAATGTGCTCCATCGTTTCATCGCTGCTGCAATGATCGCAAGCAGCGCTGTCTAATTCCGTGCCGATTCAGAAGGCGAGAAATTTGGTGAAAGCGACACCAAGCCACAGCCGGCAAAGCACTATTATCTCAAGTTGAGAGAGTCCGGACGGACGCCGAAGTCGACGAAACGGGTTCATGCCTGTGCAGTTGCGTGTGCCGTAAAAAAAAACTGTATTACACAGGGATTTTATATCTTCATTAGCAATCTGTCGTATTTTCGTGGCAGCATCGGTCCTCGATAATGGGATAAGATTCTTGTACACCGTCTTCGAGTGCCTATCGAGCAGTTGCATCAGCATGTTCCTTGCCCTTACAATATGCCGCAGTGACGTCGAAGCCACCGAAACGCTATTTCAGATTCGGCTATCCCACCAGACGACATCGACGGCTACGGAACTTGCTGCGTAGCGCACTTAAAGTGATTCAACATCAAGCCAAGAAACGGAGCGTGTCCATGGACTCCAAGGCAGCATTACTAACGGTGAACCATATATACCATTGGCGATCCTCAGAGCTCGGCAACTTCTGTACTTTCTCGTAATCATTAGCGAGAGGGCGCGCTCTAAAGGTCATCGCCGCTCTCGTTGCAATGCACGCGTGCCTCCACAGAGTGTGGTTGGTTGCGCGAGCTTATCCGCTTATCTCTCCGTTGGGGTGCCTTGTATACATCTTGTGTTTTCACCGCCAGTTCGTTTTGAAGTCACAGTGGTTAAAGAGTGCGCGAACATCACTCGATGCAGCTGCCGCGTTTACGAAGGGAGTGCGCTGCACGCACTTGAAGTAACAGTTGTGACAAGTGTGACAGATGGTTGAGGCAGCGCTACACAGACGAAGACGAAAGGAACACCGAGCTCGCAGGCAGAGCTCGGGTTTATTATACCAAATGTCGCTGATTTGCGGCAAAGCGTATGTGGGACAAAGAGGCAGATGTATTGACGTTCGTTTACAAAAGTATAATCACTCCTTAAAAAAAGCCTAAACATGCCATCTAGCATCGCAGGATAATACTTGTGGCTGCTCTCCCTCGTTCGAAAATGTGGGCTTTCTAGATACAGTATCAAGCCCCGCCGCGGTGTTCTAGTGACTAAGGTACTCGGCAGCTGACCCGCAGGTCGCGGGATCGAGTCCTGGCTGCGGTGGCTGCGTTTTTGATGGAGGCGGAAGTGTTGTAGGCCCGTGTGCTCAGATTTGGGCGCACGTTAAAGAACCCAAGGTGGTCGAAATTTCCGGAGCCCTCCACTACGGCGTCTCTCATAATCATGTGGTGGTATATATATATACCCAAGAATTCCTAGGCGCACGGAACCATTGTTTAATCATGATTTCAGAACAAGACTGACTGATACATTCTCCTACTTTAGTTGAAAAAAAGTTGAATGCAGTTTCGGCGTTATTTTCATCATATAATTCGCTCCAATTTGTCTTTCGAATGGTGTCTACAATTTTTTAATCACCGCACGTTATATGTATACTACGGTGAATCTCTTTAGAACCAAAGCAGGAAAATATCGGATAGTGATCCGTAATAGCGCAATCCAATAATCCCGCTCTAATATCATCGGTAGACAGATTGACCAAAATTTAAATGTGATCTATCGGGTAAGATAGACTGGAAGGGAAAGATACAGACGTATGGTTTGTACGTTTTGGCCGTGGGGCCAGCTTTCGTGATTCTGACCAAGGTCGGTCCCACGGTCGAAACGTAGACAGATCACTCTGTTTTTCGACGTGCGTGGTCTTTTACGGCGAAAGCTGTTACGAGATCGCGACAAGAATCGCGTGCGCCGTATTTGTCCGCCGCCGTCGGTGTCCGTAACCACTATCACGCGAAATAAGGGGGAAAAATTGGCCCCGTATGCGCATGTTACACTGCAAATGTCGTCGAAAGTCTTGCGTCTGGAGAGAGTGAACAAAACGTTCATTTGATGTTCTCCGCAATAAAATCGGTGAACGGTATCATGGAGGCGCTGAGTAAGAGTGCCTCGAGCATGCAGCGGTGGCGAACGAGCGCATCGAGTCACGTCACCCGTGAGACATGAGCGCTCATGTGGCAGCTATCTTGGGAAACGAAGCGCGCGGCCTGCGCGCCCGTCTTGGGGGCGATAAGCTGTAGAACGCAAGGCGACGGGTAGGTGGCCCCACCGTGTCGTCTTATAAAAGCATTGGCAACACTTGCCTTTTTGTACAAGCGTTGCATTATCAGCGCAGCGTGATAAACGCTATACGGTCCTTAGAATTACTTATGTATGCCTTTTCTAGTATAAATGCACACATACATAATATTGACGTGTTGTTATGGTGCTTCATATATGCGCGATAATCACTTTTTAATTGACAATCGCAGAAGTATGAACGCTAAAACTTGAGCAATATTCGTGGGCGCTGCGGGAGGGGTCCGCTGTTTGGAGTATCGTTTGTCGTTTGGGGTACCGTTAAGGGCGGACAAACAGACTAATGTCCAGCCTCTCGGCCTTTTAAACGGCGAAGATCAAGGTGTCGAGTAAACCGTCGGCTTGAGTCCTCGCGCGATACTTAGGGTCACGTCACGTCAACGTCCTCCCCCCCCCCCTCCCGGGGGGCGTCATCCGCCGGAAAGCTGAACGTCCCTGCGACAGCACCTCCCCGCCTGGACTGCATGCGCCTGCAGCCCTCGGGTCACGGGCCCCCGGCCGGTGACCACCACCCTATGCCAGGAGGCAAGCAGGGCCCGGTTTCCACCCACACCCGGAGGCCCCTGCGGCGCTGCCTACCACCAACTGCGGGTTCCAGGATCCAGAGCCTGCTGAACCAGTCTACTAGTGCACGGCGAAGCGGCGCTCCAACCAGTCACTAGGTACGCCCCCCCCCGTTCCTTTCCGGAGAAGCAACCGGCTACGCCCACAGCAATGGCCGCACAAACGAGCCTCCCGGTGAGGGAGAACTGTTTTTTCCTTAACGCACCTGATGGCGATTTGTCAATAGATGACCTTATTGACGCAGTCGAGCGCACGGCAGGATGTGATAGCGTGCACATGCTCCAGCAAATGGAAGGCTCACGTTTTCTTGTATGTACTCGTAATGCCGCTCAGGCAACTAAGTTAATGGTCAGTGAAGGTTTTGTTGTTAACAACCAAAAAGTCATGGTGGAAGCTGTAGGGCCTCTGGTCACCTTTGTGAATGTTTTTCGGTACCCGGCCTATCTCCCAGACGACCCCTTGTCCGGTGCACTCGCACAGTATGGTAAAGTCGTTGATTAATATGTGGGGTTAACGTCCCAAAACCACCATATGATTATGAGAGACGCCGTAGTGGAGGGCTCCGGAAATTTAGACCACCTGGGGTTCTTTAACGTGCACCCAAAACTCAGTACACGGGCCTACAACATTTCCGCCTCCATCGGAAATGCTGCCGCCGAAGCCGGGATTCGAACCCGCGACGTGCGGGTCAGCAGCCGAGTACCGTAGCCACTAGACCACCGCGGCGGGGTAGTATGGTAAAGTCAAGAGCGTGGCCTTTGCGACTGTGACTAATCGCCAGACGAAGTTAAATGGTGTCCGCGTCGTCCGCATCGAGATGAGTAAACCAGTGCCCAACTTCCTAACCGTGGCGGGGCACCGGATCATGCTGGAGTACCGCGGCATGCGGCGAGTGTGCGCACGTTGTAGCTAAGTGGGACACATGACTTCGGCCTGCTCGACTCCCTACTGTACGCGGTGCGGCACCTTCGGCCACGACACTGAGGGGTGTGAGGCTGAGTGCAGGAGGTGAGGGGGCAAGCACGGTACCCGCGATTGCTTCCGTAGACGATCCTACGTCGCGGCGGCACGTGGACTTTTGACGGAGCAGGGGTCCGCTGAAGGGCACGATCGCCCACGCGGCTCGGTCTTGTCAGACGGACGGCACACAACCACGAACTTACAGGTCCTGCGACTGAAGTCCCCTACACTCACTTTGGGTATGGCGATTCACAGGCGTGGCACTGAGCCCTCCAACGCTAGCGACTCCTTCGAAGCCGACCCGAACCGTCTTTCGACTACCGTGGCGCGTTCTGAGAGCACGAAAGACTCTAACAGCGCCGTAGTGCTCGGCGACTTTACAACGGGCAGCGACTCGACAACCAGTTCCCCCGACTCGTCGCGCGACGCTTGGGTAGTGGACACCTCAGCGAGCGAGGAGCAGGACTCTTCCGAGAGAGAGGCGAAAAGTGAAGAAGTGGGGCAAGCGGCACTGAGCACCAAGGACCGCGACTTTCCTCCGCTACAAGGCGGACCTAGTTGCGAGGCGAGCTTTGATGACACCCCCATCCAAAGCCGCGGCCACAATGTTCTTCCGTCCGAGATCCCTGCAAAGGCCCCAGTCTCCACGCTGCTGCAGACGCCGGCTCACGCGAAGGAACGTGTTCCGAAATCATGTATGGGCCCGGCTTCGAAAAACGGCACCGATCCCGTTCGCGACGAAGGCCGATGGACGGCACAAAACCCGAGAGCACCGGGCGGGTAGAGAGTGCCGAGAGGGCCGGACGCCGCTCAAAACCACTCGAGGGTAGTAGTGACAGCGACGCAGCCCACCGCAAGAATCCCAAGGAGTCACGTAAGGGTCGGCGACGGCCTACCCACCACTTCAGGCGACCAAGCAGCGTGACCATGACAGGCGTCGACTCGGCTTCCTTCTCTCTCCCCTACCTTCTGTTTTTTTTTTGCCCGCTACGGCCCGTAGAAGCTGTAGATTAACAAGGACGTCACGGGCTCATTCTTTACGGGCACACTCGGCCGCGCCCGCCGCCCACGCCACCCTTTTTTCCTCCGAGCCCGTTCATGGTTGCTGCCTGAGGCACGCACGTTTTCGCGCCGCTCTTTCAGCCGGAATGCCCTCTCGCCCATGCCTAGCGCGGTCAAACCCGGCTCGAGATAAACGCGCTCCCTTTCCTGCTATCAACGGCGCCCACTCCGCCCACCTTGTCTACTCCTTTTATTCGCCGAAGCCACGGCAATGGCCATATTCATGTTCACATATTGCAGCTGCCAGATGAGCCGCTTAACCTCTTTTTTTCCTTCTCGCATTTCTTGGGTCTCCGGAGACATGCGCCTTATAGCGCCCGCTGCCCTCCTACCACGCCAAATCAACAACCCCCTCCCCCACACACAGCATTAGGCCATGTCACAGTTTAGGTTTGCCACCTGGAACGTCCGCGGCTTCCGAGATAGGGCCAAACAACGCGACATTTTAGCGTTTGCCCAAGCCGATGATATTGACGTCTTGTTTATCCAAGAAGCTAACTTTCGGTCCCCGCTAGAGGTGGCTAAATTTAAGCAGGATTTCCAGGTTGATGCCTTTTTTTCCTTGACTAACGCGAGGGCCTGTGGCGTTGGGGTGATCTTCATCACGGGCCGCTTCCGTCAGAAGGCCTTTTGCACCTTCGGCGCAAATGGCAGATCACTAATGTGCGACATTTATGTCAACGGAAAACGGTGTCGTTTTGTAAACGTATACGCTCCGGTCACGAGGAAGTTCACTAATAACTTCTACCAAGAGTTACACCTTACTCTTGCAGATCCTCTCCCGCATGTACTGCTGGGAGATTTTAACTGTGTTATCGACTCCCAGAGAGAAATCAGGGGACCGGGCCGAGGAAAGTCCACATACCACGCAAGGGAGTTGGTCGTGGTCTTGAAGCACTTGCGTCTAACAGGCGTCTGGCTACACGCGCATGGAGACCTTTTCGTCCCGACGCGCGCCTCACAGCTAAGCGCGTCTCGAATAGACCGAACGTACGTGCCCGATTTTTTACTCTCTTCGGTAGAGGCGTGCGAGGTCGTATCCCCACCGGCTGACTTAGCGAGACGTTCCGATCACTTTCCTCCCGTCACCACTCTGAAGGGATCCCCCGGAACCCGTAGCGACGACCAAGGCTCGACTCGGCCCTCCTTCGAGACGAGATCAGCGCTGAGCACATCAGAGTGCGCCTTCAAGCTTCCGTGAGAAATGTCTTTGAGGTAATGCCGGATTCGTGGGATGCTTTAAAGGCAGATTGAAGGAGAATCCTCCAGGAGGAAGGGAGAGCCAGGAAGCGCCGCATCACAGAACAGCTCAACGAGATCCTGCGCAGGATCCGCATTATTAGAGGGGCGGAAACCCTGACGGCTTGCACGCGAGGTTACCTCAACTCGTTGGAGGCCGAGTACACCCGCCTGCTCCAGAAACGTGCGCTCAGATCACCCAGAGAGCGGAACAAATCCTCTAACCGACTCGCGGCAGGCCCCAGCGAATCAACCGGGAACGGCCAGATCCGAATCATGCGGGTGAAGCGCGCAGATGGCTCATTCGCTACAGACTCGGACGAGATTAGGAGATCTTTTCATGACTACTACGCTGCCCTCTTCGGGGAAACAGACCATACCAGCGCAGCGGACGCGAAGCGACAAGCTGGAGAGATTTGCCAGAATCTCGCTCGCTTAGCGCGGGAAGGGACTGAAATGTTAGACAACGAGGCGTCAGAGGAAAAAGTGAAGTTAGCGATTACGAGCATGCCCCCGAACTCTGCCCCAGGCTCAGACGGCCTCACAGCCCAATTCTGCTCCACCTTTTTTGATGTCCTGAAGGGCGTACTGCTGTTGATGGCAAATATGGCGATCACGCAACGCCAGAAACCTCCATCCTTCGGGGAGGGGAGGATCGTGCTTCTTCTTAAGGAGGGCGCCCAGCAGGAGGAGCTCTCAGCCTGGCGGCCAGTAACACTACTAAATGTAGACTATAAAATCGTGGCTTCGCTTCTAAACACTCTACTTACACCTCTTTTACAGGACGTGGTTTCACCACACCAGTCCTGCGCTGTCCCGGGCCGATCCATATTTGCCAATTTGACGGGCACTAGGGATACATTTGAGAACAACTCAACGAAGTCTCCGTCGGGTGCCTTCATATCGCTAGACCAAGCGAAAGCATTCGACAGAGTCAAACACGGGTACATGTTTCAAGTTCTCCGCCAGTTTGGGTTCACGAAGCACTTCGTCGACATTATCGTCTTCCTTTACAGCCACTTGACTTGCCGCGTAGAGGGGAACGGCGACCCATCGCCCGCATTCGTATATGCGAGAGGAATTCGGCAGGGGTGCCCACTCGGGCCCACCCTCTTCATCCTTACGCTGGAGCCCCTGCTAACAAACATTCACCGCAACGAACGCATAAGAGGCTTCACGTTGACAGGTGAGGCAGAGATTAAAGCCTTGGCCTACGCTGACGATGTCTCGCTGTTCATAAGAAACCCAGCCAGTTTACAGGCCTTTTGGCAGACGTTTAAGCCATACGCTAACGCCTCGGGCGCTCAGCTAAACATGGAGAAGTGCAAAGCCGTGCCTTTTGGTGCCTTCCCCCGTAGAGCTTTGGGCGGACTGGCTGCGGTAGAGGTCGTCAAGGGGCTCGGCATATATTTTGACAGCGGCGGCGTGACGGAAACTACCTGGCAGCGGGCGCTGGAGCGGGCACAAATGGCAATAGATCGCCTGAAACCCCAAAACCTCACATTACGCGAAAAAGCCTTAGCGGCAACGACTACCATCTGTGCCTTCGCGTACTACGCCAGTCGCGTAGCCGTGATGCCCACCAAGACGGCGGCGCAGCTCACAAGAATGATCGGCGCCTTCCTTTGGGAAGGTAAACCTGCGCCCATCCGCCGCACTCTTCTCCACCTTTCAGCGGATGAGGGTGGCCTCGGCCTGACCCACGTACTTTCAAGCAGCAAAGTGCTTGCACTGAAAACGGCAAGGACACTGTTCAAAACAACTGGCTATGTGGGGAAGAGCATCATGCGGTACTGGAGCAGCACGAACGCCGCTTTTCTAGACGCGGACCGACCCCTTGCTCCGCTCTCAGAAATGCCATCGCGTTTTTACAAGGTCGCCGCTAACACGAAGCGCATGCTGGAGAACGACGCCCCCGACTGCGATGTTGACGACACCGCGCCGGCTCGCATCACAGAAGAGATAGCGCGACACCAGATCACGCCGGAAGAAAACAGGCGGTCGAAGAAATGGGGAAAAAAAAAGAGCGCAGCGACGGTCGAGCAATCCCCAAACCCGCACAAGACTTCGTGTGGCGCAAGAATTGGGACGTCCTCCCAACCCGTCAGCGTTTACATAGGCTAGGCATTGTCCCTTCTCCCACTTGCCCCAACTGTCGTTCGGAAGCAACCTTGGCACATGCCCGGTGCGAGTGCCGTGCAGCCAAGCCAGTGTGGCGAATAATCGCGAGGGAATTTCGTATCCACCCCCCTCCAGCCCTCCGCAAAAATAAGGGCTCTTTCGCCAAGCTGGTGATTATATGCACACTATTTGTACTTTGGAAGCGGCGCAGCCTGGCTGAAGTAAGGCACAAGCCGCTACGAGCGGCCTTCCCATCATTGGTGCAGGATCCGCCAGATGCTACGGCGGTATCTTTCCGAGCAACTACAATCCAGCGGTGAATTCAAGTTTCTTTTCTTCGCCACTGGCATACGAGGTTTTTCTTAATACAAAGAGGCAAGTTGCGCCTCCCCGTCACCTCCTTTTAGCCAGTCCCTACGGCCGCCCCTCCCCCCCCCCCCTGCTTTGGGGATTCCCCACACGTATGTCTCCGATATAACGGCACTGATTCCCCGCCCAGTGGCAATTAGTAAGGAGAAAACCCCGTCCTCGTTTTCCTCCCAGCCTTCCAGCTTAACCAAAGGCACAAAGCCCCCCCCCCCCCCCCGTTTTTTTTTCTAAGGGGGTAGGAGTCGTCCATCACGACGCACAGTGTTTCTTTGTGGCTTGCTTCCCATCCCTACACCCCCCTGCTTCTGCTATCGCACGAGTTACCTAGCAAATTTGTGTACGTGTGTACCTTCCCACCCTATAGTGTTTATATAATGTTGAGGTGGCCACCCTTCTCCCTTCCCGGCACTGCCACGACAATGTGTACTTCATTTTTGATATTTGTAATGGGTCTCGCCCATTAATACCACAGAGCGCACGCACACTTCTTGGGAAGGTATATATGTACATGTGCATTGGGTTTCTTTATTTCAATGTGACCGGCTGTAATTGCAGCGATGTAAACATATAGTGATGGAAATATGGCACGTCTTGGTTTATCGGTATGCTTTCTTGTATATAAATGTACATAAATAGTTTGTTCTATTTATTGCTCTGTTCCATTTCTTGAATGTATATAGGCATACACAGAATGAATTCTAAAGTGCTGTATATGCCAAGCGATATGCCACCTTGTGTATCTTGTGTTTCTTTCTTGTTTGAAGTTAATAAACTTCCCCTTGTACAGACAGACATACATACAGACAGACAGACAGACCAAATTTTTGCGTCCAAAGTCCACAAGAAAGACTATCGTCGTTAATAAGTTATTGGAAGCCTGAAGGACAAGATGGGATTCAAACCTGCGCCTCCTGCGTGCTATAACCCAGCGTTCGACCAGCGCTTGACTCGTACTCCGTCGCGAACTAACCCTATAGGCAGGCTTGATGGCTGGAAAGAAATGGCGTTAGTATGAGTAATATAGCGTTCCAGAACAGTCAAGGAATAACCAGGCAGTCAAACATTGCGAATTGCGTAGCGAGTGGGTTGTCCAAATGCTCCAACCCGTTGCTAAAGCTTCAGGCATAATTCTTCATCGCCGCTATAGCCACTGCAGCGTCAAAAAATTGCACAAAATTCTTTGCAAGTTGTAGCGGGTACCACGCTTCTCTGAACAACGACGAAGAATGTCATACATTGAATGCCTCCCGACTATACAAAAATTGTGATTTAAGGCGTAGTGGGAACCCTGCAAGTGCGCTTAGAGCAGTTACCCAACGAGTGCTTTAAAAAAGGCTCTGAAAGGGTGCTCGTCCGGCTTTTGCTGTGGCTGTGCGCAACGCAGCCCCGGCGGTTATATATATATATATATATATATATATATATATATATATATATATATATATATATATATATAAAGCATATAAAGCTACAAGAGAAAATAATACAGAAGAATATTTTCCTTCCCAAGCGTCCGACACGTCGCTCCGTATAGAGCGCGTCATATAAGACGGCTCGGCCACGCAGCATACGTCCTTCCGCTCACTTGTGGGAACAGGCTCACAGATGTCGGTGCTGTGAGACCGCAAATTATGTATTTCGTACGAGGCCATTTTTGCAGGCGCAAACAAGAACAGGCGCGACCATGTCGCGCTTGTTGTGTCGTCGTCTTCTGCTCGTACGATTTTTAAAAGCCCGCGAATTCGCCCTTGCTGCGAAGTAAAGAATGTGACAGTGACCTTCTTGTGGGTAATCCGTTCAGCTGGATTATACGCCACTATCATTATCCGACTCTCACGGCCGACTGTATTTATGCCCCGCCGCGGTGGTCTATATAGTGCCTAAGGTACTCGGCTGCTGACCCGCAGGTCGCGGGTTCAAATCCCGGCTGCGGCGGCTGCATTTCCGATGGAGGCGGAAATGTTGTAGGCCCGTGTGCTTCGATCTGGGTGCACGTTAAAGAACCCCAGGTAGTCTAAATTTCCGGAGCCCTCCACTACGGCGTCTCTCATAATCATATGGTGGTTTTGGGACGTTAAACCCCACAAATCAATCATCGACTGTATTTATGGATAACGTGGCGGTAGCGCCTTTTTAGAATATGGCCGAGTCGAGACGATAGTGGCGCATTTCTTTGAACGAGTATACATATAGCCAACAAAGCGATCCGTAGTTTTTTTTTTTTCATAACTAGCTACCTTATAGGAAGCCTATTTGAGGGCGCTGCTTCCCGATTCACGCTGCTTTATAGTCGCGTGTCAATATTTAGACATCGCGGGCTTTCTTTGTCAAGCAGAGGAAAAAAAAAAAGCGCACGCAATGAGTGTATACGGCGCATGAAAACAGAGTAGTTGGATTAAAATACCTACATACGCCCACCCATCAACGTCTGAATCTTGACACGTATAACGATTAACGCCTCGTATAGCGGGCTCACGTGTACCGTATCAGATGCTGATTCGCCAGTCGAGCGGTGGCCCCGCCGCGGTGGCCTAGTGGCTAAGGTACTCGGCTGCTGACCCGCAGGTCGCGGGTTCAAATCCCGGCTGCGGTGGCTGCATTTCCGATGGAGGCGGAAACATTGTAGGCCCGTGTGCTCAGATTTGGGTGCACGTTAAAGAACCCCAGGCGGTCGAAATTTCCGGAGCCCTCCACTGTGGCGTCTCTCATAATCATATGGTGGTTTTGGGACGTTAAACCCCACAAATCAATCAATCAATCAGTCGAGCGCTGATTCGGAGGAATCGCCGTTACAACACAGAAACCGGTGCGCACTCACACAGCGCAAACAAACTACGCGGGTGAGCGCAATGAAGAAAATTGTGTCGTTCGGAGTGCGTCCAAAAAGCAAAAACATGTTCGAAACCTATTTCGTGTTATCGCTAACGAAATGTCGAGGGAAGCGGTTTCAGCAACTTCGCCAAAACGGGAAACGAAAGCGGCGCCACCGTCTGTGTCAGTCAGCGCCTGCATGGAAACAGGCGGCGGAACAATCAACGAGATATAGTAGCGCAACCATCACCTCTTGAAAGATTTTAAATCAGAAAGACATATAAGTTTTGTGGGCGCCATAAGTGGGAACCGGCCAAATTAGGGTAAAGCCGAACGGCGCACCACTGAACAGAGAGGCATCGGCGCTAAGAAAAAAAATAATTGTATTCCCACAACGTTCCCGCAGAAAATGGTAGAAGAATGCACGTTTTAAAACGTTTTAAACATACAGGCAATGACGTGTCTGCAAGTCTTTGGCCTTCAAAGGGCTGGATATAATAAATGCCAGATGTGAGTGGAATTCTGGCGTGTTGCCGATTAAGGAACACTTACAAATTAAGGAAGGCAAATGTCTTTGAATGAGCTTTGATTGATTTGTGGCGTTTAACGTCCCAAAACCACCATATGATTATGAGAGACGCCGTAGTGGAGGGCTCCGGAAATTTCGAACACCTGGGGTTCTTTAACGTGCACCCAAATCTGAGCACACGGGCCTACAACATTTCCGCCTCCATCAGAAATGCAGCCGCCACAGCCCAGATTTGATCCGGCGACCTGCGGGTCAGCAGCCGAGTACCTTAGCCACTAGACCACCGTGGCGGGGCTCTTTGTATGAGCTGCCAAATGATGTCTTAAGAGCCCAGATAAGTGCTCAGGAACAAAATGTTACCTCAACGGTAAAAAAAAAAAAAAGCCGGGTTACTATTTCAGCTGGACGTAATGAACTGCGACACCGCTTCTGGGAGATTTTGTTTGAATCTTTATATGCCCTTTCACTCGATCGCTTCTGGCACTTTTTTTTTTTGCCTCAAAATGTGCAAAATATCGAGCAACAAGGAGTTCGCCACAAACGTAAAAAATCTTTAGTTGTTACGTACAGGTGTCATATCAGTAAGTTTTGGTCTCGGCTATTCAGTAACATGCATTGAATTGTGTAAATTTCTAACCTACAATCACCATTTTCCGTAGAAGAAGTCGAATTGTTGCATTATTAAACGAATTTTTTTTCTGGCTATCTTAGTTAGTGTACAACCGTTTCTTAAAGTGAAGGGGCAGAAATGTTGTTCGCTAATTTAGAGACAAGATCGGGAATCACGACAAGTTCAGGTGAAATGGTAAATACCGAGAAAACAGCTACAGGGCACATTTAATAGACCAAAACCAGAGTCCTTATACATTTACTGGTCATGAAGCTTCGGCGAAAGACAGAAGCAACCGCTAGGGGCGCCCTCGCCCACGGCGGGGCGCCCCAGCGTTGATGTACACAGATGATGTACGCAGATGATCAGATCATTGATGTACGCAGATGATATAGTGCTTATGGCCGACAACAAGGAAGATTTGCAGAGATTGATGGACATCTGCGGTAATGAGAGAGATAGGTTAGATTTCAGATTGGGTAAGAAAAAATCAGCAGTCATGATTTTTAATGACAATGAAGGTAACGAGCTTAAAATACAGGAGGTTACGCTAGAGATAACAGATAAATACAAATATCTGGGCGTATGGATAAGTAATGGGACCGAGTACCTAAGGGAACACGAAATATACGTGACGACTAAAGGTAACAGGAATGCAGCAGTGATGAAAAATAGGGCACTGTGGAATTACAAAAGGTATGATGTTGTGAGAGGAATACGGAAAGGGGTCATGGTTCCTGGGTTGACGTTCGGCAATGCGGTCTTGTGCATGAGGTCAGAAGTTCAAGCAAGATTAGAAATTAAGCAACGTGGAATAGGTAGGCTTGCTTTAGGAGCTCACGGGAATACACCAAATCAGGGAGTACAAGGTGATATGGGATGGACATCATTCGAGGGCAGGGAAACTAGCAGCAAGATAAAATTTGAGAAGCTATTGAGAGAAATGGGGGAGGAGCGTCGGGCTAGGAAGGTTTTCAGCTACTTGTACATGAAGAATGTCGATACGAATTGGAGGAAGCGAACCAGAAAATCGACGGGTAAATACTTAGAAAACGGCACGGGGCCAAACCAAAAAAAAATACTATCAGTTAAGAAGAAGGCGAAGGAAGCTGAGACCAACATGTGGAGAATTGGCAATGATTAAGAAGTCCGCACCATGCAGTGGTCTATCGAGCTTTTAAGCAGGAAATTGCCAAGGAAAGGATCTATGACAATACACGGGGTAGTTCTCTACTGTTTGAGGCCAGGACAGGAGTATTGCGAATCAAGACATATCGGGACAAATACGAAGGGGTAGACACGGTATGCAGTGCGTGTGGAGAGGAAGAAGAAATTGCCTAACACTTGATAATGTTCTGTAAAGGGCTTCACCCTATAGTTCAGGATGATGGCGCAGATTTTTTCAAAGCACTGGGGTTTAGGGACAGGGAGGGCAAAATAGACTTTAACAGGGTAAAATTAACTAGAAGGAGGTTATTCGATTGGTGGCTAAAGTCAAAACACGAGTGAAAATTAAGCCCTTCACTGCAAAGTACGAATCCTCGAGCTCACTTTTTAAAGGAAAAAAATAAATCTAGTTTTTGGTTCGTTCATTAAGTATTACGGCTTGGTGGCGCTAGCCACCGCCCGTTCTAAAGGGTACAGCCATATCCATCCATCCATCTATCCATCCAGGCATCGGAGCGGCCGCGGCACTGCAAGTACGGCATGCACCGCGGGGCTGTGAAACGTTATTAAGTGGAGCCGTGAAGGTTGAATACACCTTCAGAGTGATTCTAGCTTCAAAAAGTTCGGCAACGCTCTAATACAGTGAAAGTCAGCGTCGAATGAGGCCTTGAAGCGAGAAATTCGACGGCATGCTGATTCCTCTGTAAGATATGCTATATACCGCTGTAAAAGCATGTTTATTATTCTTTCCTGAAGCATCCAGCGAACATTTGTGTACAATCCAGAGTTATTCAATGACTCTGGTGGTCCTAACACGTCATGGAAGTGCAGTGGTTGCAACTTTTGACAGAAGATATATCCAACCTGCCAGGCTATATATATGCATTCGGTGTTTCTATATACGAAGATATATATCTTAAAATTGCCCCGCACTTTTTAAACCAACGGCCACTTTGAATGAATCAGTGCTTTCATTTAGCTGGTGATGAGGATCAAGCAGAACATCATGTGACGTTTGCCTCGCCTTCATGTATTGATTTGCGTTAATTTATCACTACGGTGCCGTAGCGCCTTCTATGTTCAGTTGACCATGCAATGTAGTTTCTCGGTCCTTTACTCAGCCGTGTAACTAACTCATGCTGTGTTTTCCCTGTCCTTCTTTGTTGTTTTACTGTAAAGGCGAAAGCTTGACATGACCCCTCAAACGTAAAAATTGACCGACTGCGTCCAGCGCCGGAGGCGTCAACAAGTGACGCAAAAAAATTATTTTCTCGGGCCCATGACGTATTGATATCGAAAATTAACTTTGAACGCTTTTACAGCTTGCGCAAGTTTCGTATAGCATTATGGCACAAGCGCTCTTGCTTCGTCAACCCTATCAAACATCTATTGGTATACCGTTCAAGAAGTCTCTGTTGCTTGCAACGGATATGTGCTTTGATTTTTAGGGGCGAAGCTCCTTAAAGCGGCACTCGTTCGTCCGTCGTAGTAGTATAGTAGTAGTAGTAGTAGTAGTAGTAATAGTAGTAGTAGTAGTAGTAGTAGTGTAACCAGTCTTCGATTTTACCTCAAGGGGGGTGCCGGTGGGAGATTTTCTTCTGTGTGTTGTAGAACAATAAAAAAAATCGCAGCGTGCGCGTTAACTAAAAAGCCGGGGGGGGGGGGGAGTGGTTAAGTTGTAAGAAGGAAAAGAAAAGGAAAGTGAGCCCCGTAACTGTCTGCTTCAGGGACCGACACCTCAACAGTAGCTCACAAGGGATGGGGGTGAGGAGGAATCAAAAGGGTAGGAGTAAAGGTGTAGAAAAGAGGAAGAGGCGTGAGGTGGTAAGCCAGGGAGAGCGACAACAAACTGAGGGGATAGGAGAAATAGGAAAGATGAAACATGGTCACAGGAGTCCGAGGACGGGGCACCACTTGCGAGAGCTCTTGTCGGCGTCAAAAGATGGTCGTAGAGCAAGTCCTGTCGGTCAGAGCTACACTGTCGTCGGAGATCGCGAGGGCACAACCGGTCGGCACGGAATCCAGCGAGCGAGTCCTACAAGCCGAATTCTCCTGTCTCTCATTACCGCTTAGCAGCCATTGGCATGTACATAGAGCACTATCTGACAAGACAGGGTTGCTACGTTATACTCACAGGGTGTAACCTCCATGGTTTTAGAAAGGTTTAGCGAGCGTTGGGCCGCAGTGCCATGAATACAGTGAACTAGTATATACCATGAACTCAAGGTGGTTAAAGGTGGGAAGTAGACGCGAAGCGCAAGCCGCAAGAAAGTGTGCGTGTGCCTCCTCTGGTTCAGTCCTTGGAATGTCCGCTGGATGACGGTGCTTCTATATGAGGAATATATGATGAAAGATGCGAGATGGTAGTACTTGGAGTGTTGAATAGGTGGACGAACGGACACACAGACAGATGCATAGACGGACGCACGCATGGCTGCACGGACGGATGGACGCACGGACGGACGCAGGAGCGGCTGCATGGACGAACGCAAGGACGGACGCACAGATGGACGGGCGGACGCAGGGACGGACGCACGCACGGACGGGCGGAGACGCACGGGCGGCTTCACAGACGCACGCATGGACGGACGGATGCTTCGCCCCACTCTCCATTCACTTCGTGGATATGCTGCCATTTTTTTTGAAGATGTTAGGAGCTCCATGTAGCGCCGCCTGTTCGGCTATCACCTCTACACTTTTGGTCAGTTCACTATTTGTACAAACGAAAACGGTGAGCATTTCACTCACCCGGCTTCGTATTACCTACTGGCATGCAACGAGGAAGAGGCGGATAGTATGCTCACCTTCATTAAATGCGTCATTATCCATCGCAGCTACATGTGTCAAAAGGGCTCGTGCAGTGTCCATGCAGCCCCAACAGTCTCCAGCTCGGCTCGTGGTTCCCGGCTACGCTTGGTAGGCGGGCGAGCACTGCGTCATTTTGCACTGTACAGGAATACACCGTGAAGCCGTGCAAAATCCTCGGCACAGCGTCCGGCAAACGTTCCGGAACGTCGTACGGTGACTTCACACCACCACCTCCGATTATCCACAGGTCCGCGCGAACGGTGTCACTCTCATCGAAGTGCTTTTCACACACGCGCACATTCTGGGAAACAAATGTGAAGCCGCAATTGTCGCGGCATTGGGGCGCTTCCAGTTTTCCCGCCATTCACGGTCGCCGTCGAGGAACTTGCGAGACTTTTTCGTCATTTCTTTTGTAAGCGGATCGACAACCAGGTACACAGCATGTACACGGAATCCTTCCCAATCTTCAGGCACAGCAACCTATGCACAATAGCAATAGTACGGTGAAAACTGCGCGATGAAACGCCACAATATAATGCAGTGAACCCAACACGGCATTATGCAGCCAGCTTCCCTCCGATGTGGATGGATGGATGGATGAATATGGCTGTATCCTTTAGACCGGGGCGGTGACTAGCGCCACCATGCCGTAATACCTAATGAACCGAAAACTAATTTTTCCCCCCCCTTAAATTGTCCCGCGCGATCATGTAGCGCCGCCCCGCGGCTCCGCTCGCAGCGCACAAAGCTCTCCCATAGAGTTGCGGCGAAGCTTAACGACCAGTTAAAGTATTGGAGAACTCTCCAAGACTATAACTAAAATGGAGCTCGGATATGGTTCGATGCTCCGCTACATCTGTATGGAAGCTTACAAACACGTTTATAATGAACTTTTATTGTTGCTGCACCTAAGACAAGTCTGTTCCAGCGATGTTCTGTGCAGGGATTTTTCTCTTTTTCGGGGAATTTTCACCTGTCATATTGAGTCAAAGAAAAAAAAAAGTAATCTTCGCGATATTGCAGGGAATTTCGCGAATAGTTCAGTTCTCCTATGACGACCGATATTTAGCGGTCACAGTGTGCCTTCATCTGCTGTAGTCAGTTCTGGCACATGCACCACGCAAGCATATACTTTGAAATATGTTTTTTAATATTTACCCGCATATTGGTGTTGAATCCGACAATCTGCCGTGTACTAACAGTATATGACTTAATAAAGTCGTGCATTTGTTGTGCGGCAGTGGAGGGACTAGGAATAATTTTGTCGTGCTTTTGTTGTGCGGCAGTGGAGGGACTAGACATAAGTCGCCAGCACGTGAGACACGTGTAATTATAGTATGTGTGTGCGCGGATGGGGGCGAAAATTTGTACTGTTGTGCAGGGAAATATGCTGGGAATTTCGTTAACGTTTTCAGAGAAAAATCACCAAAATAAGAATTTTCATGTCTCTGGAATGCGAATTCTTCGGCGTAGTACGGAACATCACTGGTCTGTTCGCCGGTAGAGATCTAGCGTAAGCCTCATATTTTTGCTTAGCTCGTAGAAGAAGCTCGCGAGCGCTAAAGTAAAATATCACAATGCAATAGCCAAACATGTTGTGAGACACTAAGATCACTTTAATAATGAAAGGCCACATGGAGCAACACGTAATTGCTGATAATTAACGAAAAGCAGCCTGCCGAAGCTGTGAAAGACGCTTTTACATTAATAGTACTACAAGTCTTGAAATCGCATAACGTGTTGGGAGACTAGCGTCTTGTTTCACTATTGATTCAAAGCTCGGGGCAAGAGCACTAGGGTACGCATATTGCATTAAGGCTGTTCTCGATGTCACCATAATGTAAAAGGCGTGGCACATTGCATGATAAGTCAGACAGGCATATTGATAACTTCAGGATGCGTAAACGTACAGGACCCCTTATTGCGTCTACCTGAGGCGACACGATTGCGAGTTCCTTTTTTTTTTCAGTCGATCTTGCTGCGCCATCCTTCGAAAGGTCTTGCTCTTTTCAAGACTTGCACTACAAGTCTTGTAATCGCATAACGTGTTGGGAGAGACTAGCGTCTTGTTTCACAATTGATTCAAAGCTCGGGACGAGAGCACTAGGTATGCATATTGCATTAAGGCTGTTCTCGATGTCACCATAATGTAAAAAGGGCGTGGCACATTGCATGATAAGTCAGACAGGCATATTGATAACTTCAGGATGCGTAAACGTACAGGACCCCTATGCGTCTACCTGAGGGCGACACGATTGCGAGTTCCTTTTTTTTTTTCAGTCGATCTGCTGCGCCATCCTTCGAAAGGTTCTTGCTCTTTTCAAGACTTGCACTACAAGTCTTGTAATCGCATAACGTGTTGGGAGAGTAGCGTCTTGTTTCACAATTGATTCAAAGCTCGGGACGAGAGCACTCGGTGACGCATATTGCATTAAGGCTGTTCCGATGTCACCATAATGTAAAAAGGCGTGGCACATTGCATGATAAGTCAGACAGGCATATTGATAACTTCAGGATGCGTAAACGTACAGGACCCCTTATGCGTCTACCTGAGGCGACAACGATTGCGAGTCTTTTTTTTTTCAGTCGATCTTGCTGGCGCCATCCTTCGAAAGGTTCTTGCTCTTTCAAGACTTGCACTACAAGTCTTGTAATCGCATAACGTGTGGGGAGGAGTAGGCGTCTTGTTTTAAACTATTCATTCAAAGCTCGGGGCAAGAGCACTAGTATGCATATGGCATTAAGGCTGTTCTCGATGTCACCATAATGTAAAAGGCGTGGCACATTGCATGATAAGTCAGACAGGCATATTGATAACTTCAGGATGCGTAAACGTACAGGACCCCTTATGCGTCTACCTGAGGCGACACGATTGCGAGTTCTTTTTTTTTCAGTCGATCTTGCTGCGCCATCCTTCGAAAGGTTCTTGCTCTTTTCAAGACTTGCACTACAAGTCTTGTAATCGCATAACGTGTTGGGAGAGTAGCGTCTTGTTTAACTATTCATGCAAAGCTCGGGACGAGAGCACTAGGTATGACTATGGCATTAAGGCTGTTCTCGATGTCACCAATAATGTAAAGGCGTGGCACATTGCATGATAAGTCAGACAGGCATATTGATAACTTCAGGATGCGTAAACGTACAGGATCCCTTATGCGTCTACCTGAGGCGACACGATTGCGAGTTTTTTTTTTTTTTTCAGTCGATCTTGCTGCGCCATCCTTCGAAAGGTTCTTGCTCTTTTCAAGACTTGCACTACAAGTCTTGTAATCGCATAACGTGTTTGGGAGAGTAGCGTCTTGTTTAACTATTCATTCAAAGCTCGGGACGAGAGCACTAGGTATGCATATGGCATTAAGGCTGTTCTCGATGTCACCATATGTAAAAGGCGTGGCACATTGCATGATAAGTCAGACAGGCATATTGATAACTTCAGGATGCGTAAACGTACAGGACCCCTTATGCGTCTACCTGAGGCGACACGATTGCGAGTTCTTTTTTTTTTTTTCAGTCGATCTTGCTGCGCCATCCTTCGAAAGGTTCTTGCTCTTTTCAAGACTTGCACTACAAGTCTTGTAATCGCATAACGTGTTGGGAGAGTAGCGTCTTGTTTAACTATTCATTCAAAGCTCGGGACGAGAGCACTAGGTATGCATATGGCAGTAAGGCTGTTCTCGATGTCACCATAATTGTAAAAGGCGTGGCACATTGCATGATAAGTCAGACAGCATATTGATAACTTCAGGATGCGTAAACGTACAGGAACCCCTTATGCGTCTACCTGAGGCGACACGATTGCGAGTTCTTTTTTTTTTTCAGTCGATCTTGCTGCGCCATCCTTCGAAAGGTTCTTGCTCTTTTCAAGACTTGCACTACAAGTCTTGCAATCGCATAACGTGTTGGGAGAGTAGCGTCTTGTTTAACTATTCATTCAAAGCTCGGGGCAAGAGCACTAGGTATGCATATGGCATTAAGGCTGTTCTCGATGTCACCATAATGTAAAAGGCGTGGCACATTGCATGATAAGTCAGACAGGCATATTGATAACTTCAGGATGCGTAAACGTAACAGGACCCTTATGCGTCTACCTGAGGCGACCGATTGCGATGTCTTTTTTTTTTTCAGTCGATCTTGCTGCGCCATCCTTCGAAAGGTTCTTGCTCTTTTCAAGACTTGCACTACAAGTCCTTGTAATCGCATAACGTGTTGGGAGAGTAGCGTCTTGTTAACTATTCATTCAAAGCTCGGGACGAGAGCACTAGGTACGCATATTGCATTAAGGCTGTTCTCGATGTCACCATAATGTAAAAGGCGTGGCACATTGCATGATAAGTCAGACAGGCATATTGATAACTCAGGATGCGTAAACGTACAGGATCCCCTTATGCGTCTACCTGAGGCGACACGATTGCGAGTTCTTTTTTTTTCAGTCGATCTTGCTGCGCCATCCTTCGAAAGGTTCTTGCTCTTTTCAAGACTTGCACTACAAGTCTTGAAATCGCATAACGTGTTGGGAGAGTAGCGTCTTGTTTAACTATTCATTCAAAGCTCGGGACGAGAGCACTAGGTATGCATATGGCATTAAGGCTGTTCTCGATGTCACCATAATGTAAAAGGCGTGGCACATTGCATGATAAGTCAGACAGGCATATTGATAACTTCAGGATGCGTAAACGTACAGGACCCCTTATGCGTCTACCTGAGGCGACACGATTGCGAGTTCTTTTTTTTTTTTCAGTCGATCTTGCTGCGCCATCCTTCGAAAGGTTCTTGCTCTTTTCAAGACTTGCACTACAAGTCTTGTAATCGCATAACGTGTTGGGAGAGTAGCGTCTTGTTTAACTATTCATTCAAAGCTCGGGACGAGAGCACTAGGTATGCATATGGCATTAAGGCTGTTCTCGATGTCACCATAATGTAAAAGGCGTGGCACATTGCATGATAAGTCAGACAGGCATATTGATAAACTTCAGGATGCGTAAACGTACAGGACCCCTATGCGTCTACCTGAGGCGACACGATTGCGAGTTCTTTTTTTTTTTTCAGTCGATCTTGCTGCGCCATCCTTCGAAAGGTTCTTGGCTCTTTTGCAAGACTTGCACTACAAGTCTTGTAATCGCATAACGTGTTGGGAGAGTAGCGTCTTGTTTAACTATTCATTCAAAGCTCGGGGACGAGAGCACTAGGTATGCATATGGCATTAAGGCTGTTCTCGATGTCACCATAATGTAAAGGCAGTGGGCACATTGCATGATAAGTCAGACAGGCATATTGATAACTTCAGGATGCGTAAACGTACAGGACCCCTTATGCGTCTACCTGAGGCGACACGATTGCGAGTTCTTTTTTTTTTTCAGTCGATCTTGCTGCGCCATCCTTCGAAAGGTTCTTTGCTCTTTTCAAGACTTGCACTACAAGTCTTGTAATCGCATAACGTGTTGGGAGAGTAGCGTCTTGTTTAACTATTCATTCAAAGCTCGGGGCAAGAGCACTAGGTATGCATATGGCATTAAGGCTGTTCTCGATGTCACCATAATGTAAAAGGCGTGGCACATTGCATGATAAGTCAGACAGGCATATTGATAACTTCAGGATGCGTAAACGTACAGGACCCCTTATGCGTCTACCTGAGGCGACACGATTGCGAGTTCTTTTTTTTTTCAGTCGATCTTGCTGCGCCATCCTTCGAAAGGTTCTTGCTCTTTTCAAGACTTGCACTACAAGTCTTGTAATCGCATAACGTGTTGGGAGAGTAGCGTCTTGTTTAACTATTCATTCAAAGCTCGGGGCAAGAGCACTAGGTATGCATATGGCATTAAGGCTGTTCTCGATGTCACCATAATGTAAAAGGCGTGGCACATTGCATGATAAGTCAGACAGGCATATTGATAACTTCAGGATGCGTAAACGTACAGGACCCCTTATGCGTCTACCTGAGGCGACACGATTGCGAGTTCTTTTTTTTTCAGTCGATCTTGCTGCGCCATCCTTCGAAAGGTTCTTGCTCTTTTCAAGACTTGCACTACAAGTCTTGTAATCGCATAACGTGTTGGGAGAGTAGCGTCTTGTTTAACTATTCATTCAAAGCTCGGGGCAAGAGCACTAGGTATGCATATGGCATTAAGGCTGTTCTCGATGTCACCATAATGTAAAAGGCGTGGCACATTGCATGATAAGTCAGACAGGCATATTGATAACTTCAGGATGCGTAAACGTACAGGACCCCTTATGCGTCTACCTGAGGCGACACGATTGCGAGTTCTTTTTTTTTTCAGTCGATCTTGCTGCGCCATCCTTCGAAAGGTTCTTGCTCTTTTCAAGACTTGCACTACAAGTCTTGTAATCGCATAACGTGTTGGGAGAGTAGCGTCTTGTTTAACTATTCATTCAAAGCTCGGGGCAAGAGCACTAGGTATGCATATGGCATTAAGGCTGTTCTCGATGTCACCATAATGTAAAAGGCGTGGCACATTGCATGATAAGTCAGACAGGCATATTGATAACTTCAGGATGCGTAAACGTACAGGACCCCTTATGCGTCTACCTGAGGCGACACGATTGCGAGTTCTTTTTTTTTTCAGTCGATCTTGCTGCGCCATCCTTCGAAAGGTTCTTGCTCTTTTCAAGACTTGCACTACAAGTCTTGTAATCGCATAACGTGTTGGGAGAGTAGCGTCTTGTTTAACTATTCATTCAAAGCTCGGGACGAGAGCACTAGGTATGCATATGGCATTAAGGCTGTTCTCGATGTCACCATAATGTAAAAGGCGTGGCACATTGCATGATAAGTCAGACAGGCATATTGATAACTTCAGGATGCGTAAACGTACAGGACCCCTTATGCGTCTACCTGAGGCGACACGATTGCGAGTTCTTTTTTTTTTTCAGTCGATCTTGCTGCGCCATCCTTCGAAAGGTTCTTGCTCTTTTCAAGACTTGCACTACAAGTCTTGTAATCGCATAACGTGTTGGGAGAGTAGCGTCTTGTTTCACAATTGATTCAAAGCTCGGGACGAGAGCACTAGGTATGCATATGGCATTAAGGCTGTTCTCGATGTCACCATAATGTAAAAGGCGTGGCACATTGCATGATAAGTCAGACAGGCATATTGATAACTTCAGGATGCGTAAACGTACAGGACCCCTTATGCGTCTACCTGAGGCGACACGATTGCGAGTTCTTTTTTTTTTCAGTCGATCTTGCTGCGCCATCCTTCGAAAGGTTCTTGCTCTTTTCAAGACTTGCACTACAAGTCTTGTAATCGCATAACGTGTTGGGAGAGTAGCGTCTTGTTTCACTATTGATTCAAAGCTCGGGACGAGAGCACTAGGTACGCATATGGCATTAAGGCTGTTCTCGATGTCACCATAATGTAAAAGGCGTGGCACATTGCATGATAAGTCAGACAGGCATATTGATAACTTCAGGATGCGTAAACGTACAGGACCCCTTATGCGTCTACCTGAGGCGACACGATTGCGAGTTCTTTTTTTTTTTCAGTCGATCTTGCTGCGCCATCCTTCGAAAGGTTCTTGCTCTTTTCAAGACTTGCACTACAAGTCTTGTAATCGCATAACGTGTTGGGAGAGTAGCGTCTTGTTTAACTATTCATTCAAAGCTCGGGGCAAGAGCACTAGGTATGCATATGGCATTAAGGCTGTTCTCGATGTCACCATAATGTAAAAGGCGTGGCACATTGCATGATAAGTCAGACAGGCATATTGATAACTTCAGGATGCGTAAACGTACAGGACCCCTTATGCGTCTACCTGAGGCGACACGATTGCGAGTTCTTTTTTTTTTCAGTCGATCTTGCTGCGCCATCCTTCGAAAGGTTCTTGCTCTTTTCAAGACTTGCACTACAAGTCTTGTAATCGCATAACGTGTTGGAGAGTAGCGTCTTGTTTACTATTCATTCAAAGCTCGGGGCAGAGCACTAGGTATGCATATGGCATTAAGGCTGTTCTCGATGTCACCATAATGTAAAAGGCGTGGCACATTGCATGATAAGTCAGACAGGCATATTGATAACTTCAGGATGCGTAAACGTACAGGACCCCTTATGCGTCTACCTGAGGCGACACGATTGCGAGTTCTTTTTTTTTTTTCAGTCGATCTTGCTGCGCCATCCTTCGAAAGGTTCTTGCTCTTTTCAAGACTTGCACTACAAGTCTTGTAATCGCATAACGTGTTGGGAGAGTAGCGTCTTGTTTAACTATTCATTCAAAGCTCGGGACGAGAGCACTAGGTATGCATATGGCATTAAGGCTGTTCTCGATGTCACCATAATGTAAAAGGCGTGGCACATTGCATGATAAGTCAGACAGGCATATTGATAACTTCAGGATGCGTAAACGTACAGGACCCCTTATGCGTCTACCTGAGGCGACACGATTGCGAGTTCTTTTTTTTTTCAGTCGATCTTGCTGCGCCATCCTTCGAAAGGTTCTTGCTCTTTTCAAGACTTGCACTACAAGTCTTGTAATCGCATAACGTGTTGGGAGAGTAGCGTCTTGTTTCACAATTGATTCAAAGCTCGGGACGAGAGCACTAGGTATGCATATGGCATTAAGGCTGTTCTCGATGTCACCATAATGTAAAAGGCGTGGCACATTGCATGATAAGTCAGACAGGCATATTGATAACTTCAGGATGCGTAAACGTACAGGACCCCTTATGCGTCTACCTGAGGCGACACGATTGCGAGTTCTTTTTTTTTTCAGTTGATCTTGCTGCGCCATCCTTCGAAAGGTTCTTGCTCTTTTCAAGACTTGCACTACAAGTCTTGTAATCGCATAACGTGTTGGGAGAGTAGCGTCTTGTTCACAATTGATTCAAAGCTCGGGACGAGAGCACTAGGTATGCATATGGCATTAAGGCTGTTCTCGATGTCACCATAATGTAAAAGGCGTGGCACATTGCATGATAAGTCAGACAGGCATATTGATAACTTCAGGATGCGTAAACGTACAGGACCCTTATGCGTCTACCTGAGGCGACACGATTGCGAGTTCTTTTTTTTTTTCAGTCGATCTTGCTGCGCCATCCTTCGAAAGTTTCTTGCTCTTTTCAAGACTTGCACTACAAGTCTTGTAATCGCATAACGTGTTGGGAGAGTAGCGTCTTGTTTCACATTGATTCAAAGCTCGGGACGAGAGCACTAGGTATGCATATGGCATTAAGGCTGTTCTCGATGTCACCATAATGTAAAAGGCGTGGCACATTGCATGATAAGTCAGACAGGCATATTGATAACTTCAGGATGCGTAAACGTACAGGACCCCTTATGCGTCTACCTGAGGCGACACGATTGCGAGTTCTTTTTTTTTTTCAGTCGATCTTGCTGCGCCATCCTTCGAAAGGTTCTTGCTCTTTTCAAGACTTGCACTACAAGTCTTGTAATCGCATAACGTGTTGGGAGAGTAGCGTCTTGTTTAACTATTCATTCAAAGCTCGGGACGAGAGCACTAGGTACATATGGCATTAAGGCTGTTCTCGATGTCACCATAATGTAAAAGCGTGGCACATTGCATGATAAGTCAGACAGGCATATTGATAACTTCAGGATGCGTAAACGTACAGGACCCCTTATGCGTCTACCTGAGGCGACACGATTGCGAGTTCTTTTTTTTTTCAGTCGATCTTGCTGCGCCATCCTTCGAAAGGTTCTTGCTCTTTTCAAGACTTGCACTACAAGTCTTGTAATCGCATAACGTGTTGGGAGAGTAGCGTCTTGTTTAACTATTCATTCAAAGCTCGGGACGAGAGCACTAGGTATGCATATGGCATTAAGGCTGTTCTCGATGTCACCATAATGTAAAAGGCGTGGCACATTGCATGATAAGTCAGACAGCATATTGATAACTTCAGGATGCGTAAACGTACAGGACCCCTTATGCGTCTACCTGAGGCGACACGATTGCGAGTTCTTTTTTTTTCAGTTGATCTTGCTGCGCCATCCTTCGAAAGGTTCTTGCTCTTTTCAAGACTTGCACTACAAGTCTTGTAATCGCATAACGTGTTGGGAGAGTAGCGTCTTGTTTAACTATTCATTCAAAGCTCGGGACGAGAGCACTAGGTATGCATATGGCATTAAGGCTGTTCTCGATGTCACCATAATGTAAAAGGCGTGGCACATTGCATGATAAGTCAGACAGGCATATTGATAACTTCAGGATGCGTAAACGTACAGGACCCCTTATGCGTCTACCTGAGGCGACACGATTGCGAGTTCTTTTTTTTTTTCAGTTGATCTTGCTGCGCCATCCTTCGAAAGGTTCTTGCTCTTTCAAGACTTGCACTACAAGTCTTGTAATCGCATAACGTGTTGGGAGAGTAGCGTCTTGTTTCACATTGATTCAAAGCTCGGGGACGAGAGCACTAGGTATGCATATGGCATTAAGGCTGTTCTCGATGTCCCCATAATGTAAAAGGCGTGGCACATTGCATGATAAGGTCAGACAGGCATATTGATAACTTCAGGATGCGTAAACGTACAGGACCCCTTATGCGTCTACCTGAGGCGACACGATTGCGAGTTCTTTTTTTTTTCAGTCGATCTTGCTGCGCCATCCTTCGAAAGGTTCTTGCTCTTTTCAAGACTTGCACTACAAGTCTTGTAATCGCATAACGTGTTGGGAGAGTAGCGTCTTGTTTAACTATTCATTCAAAGCTCGGGACGAGAGCACTAGGTATGCATATGGCATTAAGGCTGTTCTCGATGTCACCATAATGTAAAAGGCGTGGCAACATTGCATGATAAGTCAGACAGGCATATTGATAACTTCAGGATGCGTAAACGTACAGGACCCCTTATGCGTCTACCTGAGGCGACACGATTGCGAGTTCTTTTTTTTTCAGTTGATCTTGCTGCGCCATCCTTCGAAAGGTTCTTGCTCTTTTCAAGACTTGCACTACAAGTCTTGTAATCGCATAACGTGTTGGGAGAGTAGCGTCTTGTTTAACATTCATTCAAGCTCGGGACGAGAGCACTAGGTATGCATATGGCATTAAGGCTGTTCTCGATGTCACCATAATGTAAA